>LPNX010994011.1:236164-281580 GCA_001517045.1 Pseudotsuga menziesii
CCCATTTTTAACCTCAAATTCTCTCTAATGATTAGGGTTTAGTGATCAATTTACAAGTTAAGAGAGAGAACTAAAAACACATGATCACCAATACTTGCATGCACCAACTAGGCTTTCATGAACACCAATTTGCATGCACCAACTAGGGTTGACAAGGTATGAGATGGAACTAGGGTTTAGTGAGCAATTTACAAGTTAGGAGAGGGAACTAGAAACACATGATCACCAATACTTGCATGCACCAACTAGGATTTCATGAACACCAATTTGCATGCTATCACTAGGGTTGACAAATAATGAGATGGATTAGGGTTTTGTGAGCAATTTACAAGTTAGGAGAGAGAACTAGAACCACATGGACATGTACAAATCGGAAACCAACTAGGCTTTCATGAACACCAATTTGCATGTTATCACTAGGGTTGACAAAAAATGAGATGGAACTAGGGTTTACTTCCAGCAATTTAGAAGTTAAGAGAGGGAAAGATAGAAACACATGGCCATGTACAAATCAAAAACCAACTAGGCTTTCATGAACACCACTTTGCATGCTATCACTTTCATGAACACCACTGTCTCAATAGGTTCCTGCATAAAGTAACATATGTCAAAGCGATACATAAACCTACAAAAATGTACAATGAGAAAGCACCGAATCAGGGAAATCCATACATAAACATACAATGAAAGCGATACATATAAACTTACCTGTTACCTTGTCAGAGGAGGCGTGCAACCAAGTGGATCGATTAAATAGGAATGAGAAAAAAGAACTTCTACTTGTACTAGCAAATAAGCTCGCTTTTTGGACATATTCATGAAACTCATGTTCCTACGTACAAAAGGATAAAGATACAATTAGACAATTTCAAAAAATTAAAAAAGTGCATGTTCATTAAAATCACAATTAAAAGAAACCGATAGATAAATGTACCTAATGGCTTGTGATAGGTGGGTCATCAATCTGGTGCTCTTCAAGTACTGGTGCCTCAATATAATCCTGCATAAAATAACATATGTCAAATTCAGATAATAAAAAGAATCTTAGACATATATACTACATGGACGAAAAATGATGTTTTCAAAGAAAGTGAAACATAAACGTACATGCTGGCTCGTGATAGGTGGGTCATCAATCTAGTGCTCTTCAAGCACTGGTGCCTCAATAGAATCCTGCATAAAATAACATATGTCAAATTCAGATAATAAAAATAATCTTAGACATATATACTACATGGACGAAAAATGATGTTTTCAAAGAAAGTGAAACATAAACATACATGTTGGCTCGTGATAGATGGGTCATCAATCTGGTGCTCTTCAAGCACTGATGCCTCAATAGTATCCTACATAAAATAACATATGCCAAATTAAGATAATAAAAAGAATCTTAGACATATATACTACATGGACAAAAAATGGTGTTTTCAGAGAAAGCGAAACATACATGTACCTGGCGGGGGGGAAGAGGTGGGTCGGCAACAACCTCATGTTGGTGCTCTTCAAGCACCAATGGCTCAATGGTTCCCTGCATAATGTAACATATGTCAATGTCAGATAATACAAAGAAAACGATACATATACATAATGGATGAAAAATGATTTTTCCAAAGAAAGCGAAACATAATTAAAAGCATAATTAAAATCATATTTAAAATAATAACTGTGTTTGGGAATCTACCTCTGCATGAGAGGGAATAGGTTGAGAATCAGTGTACTCATCCTGATCACCCTGCATAAAACATGTTGTATCAAAATTATGATGTATTGAATGTTACAATCTCTACTATAAATATATAAATAAAGTTGACAAATTAAAAAGTATAGTTCTTACCCATATTGGTGAAGAACCAAACCCATATGAAATTTTGACAGCCGCATCAATGTTCTCAACATTGATTGGCGGACTATGCGACTCTAGTGTGCCATGGAACACCAGCTGTATATTTGTTCACATAATTTGTTAGATAATTAAATAGAAATAAATTGCAAAACAATTGAAAATTGTGATATGAAAAAAAATATAATATGAAAATAATGAGTTTTACTTACAAATCGAAGTAATCCATCATCTCGGAAGTCTAAAGCAGGGCCATAGCATATGCATCCACACGATGTGCAAGGGTGTGGAGTAACACGATGCTTTGAATGCTCTGCATCTCCTGTGTGATCTGTAGATGGGCTAGCCTTAGAAGTGCTAGCCCCTTGATCTACATTTCCTTGGACATCAGTCCCATGCTGAAGCAATGTATCTGCCAAGTCAATTAATGCCTCCTATGTATCCTCAATCACAGGACCCGCAGGAGGATATAGCCGAGGGGGTTTTGGTGTGTGTGGAGGGCATGGCACACGTTTAGGATCTGTCTTGGCCACTTTTCTCTCTTGGGGAATCCCATGACCAAAACCCTGGAAGCCTAAGATATCGAAGTAGTTAACATGTTTCCCTAGGATGAATTCTGCATACAACTTCCTAAGGAAATAAAATGGGTGTCCCTATTCCCATGAGGATCTTCATCAAAGACCATGTACCAATGATCCATCCAATTGGCCTTTATATTTTGTTCAACGCACCAGTCTAGGGTCCCGGAATAATGAAAATAATTGGTCTCTTGTAATTTTAAAGTCTTTGATTTTTTTTTAACTCAATCCATCATATTAGTATTGCCTCATGGATTCTCTGTACGAGCTAATGTTGTATAGAGCTCCTTGGGAATTAGAAATTGTGTTTGTTATTGTGTCCAATGCATCAGCTAAAGACTATCTCAAATGATCCCCCCCTCTAATAGATGAGCTAAGGAACCTCAATGACGCCAAATGCGCAATAATCTGTGAGTTTCTATCTTTTCCCCCCTCCGGGTTTGGGTTTGAGTTCATGTTTTGGTACTAGGTTCTTGGTTATTAGAGGGTGGGTTTTCCACATTGTCTTGTTCATTTCTATTATCTGTTAAGATTTAAACAAAAAAATACAAGTTGTTTTACTTAATCATTCTTTGAATTCATTCAATTTTTTTATTAAATTTGTTTTAAATAATTAAAAAAACTATGAAATTAAGAAAAACAATAAAGAATTGAAGACCCACTAAAATGGATAAGAGAATTTACCTTCCATTGGAAACTATCCACTCCAACTCGACCTCCAAATCGACCTCCAAAAGATAAAACACAAATCGCCTCTACGTTTTTTTGTCGATGGGCTTTATCGCTCTCCCGATCCCTGACTGTGCAAATGATATTTGAGGCCCGCGGCCTCTGTTTTGTTTTTTTTAAGTTTTCAATATCGCATATGCGATATATTTCACTTGTGATATATATCACATATGGGCTGAGCTTATCCAGCATGTATGTTCATGCTTGATAAGACACCTGGTGTGGGCCCTATGGCGAGTCTCAACTTGGTCCATTGACAGAATTTTAATATAATTTGATAGCCTCGTCCGTATCCGTCCTGCCATCGCCACCACCACCGCTGTCCTGTTTCCACCCCTCTGCATCCTGCATTAATTATCTACCAACCCATTTTTTTTGAACGTCTACACTCCCACTCCCGCTCGGTCCATTGATCGATCCCCTCCCCTGTTCACGGTGGCCCTGTTCAATCAACTCCAGGGGAAACATTGAAGAGTAGCACTGGTGAAGGAAGCTTCTCTGTAACTGGAATTTCTGTGAAGGAATATTCTCCGCAACTGGAATTTCTATCGCCATCGCCAACCTCCCGATCCATGCTGGTACTCGATCTAATGCCTAACTATGAATATGTGCATAGAAAAGTATAGAAGTAAAATTAGTTTGGATCTGAATTCAAAGATTCAATACATAGCTATTGAATCTGCAAAACAAAACAGTTCATCATTTGAAATTTAGATCATGCAAATACATTCCGAGCTTGTATATATAAACATAATATGACAAACAGATAGTTATTTTTGCGGGAGCTAAAGCTTTGAAAACATGAATATTTTTCATTGTAATGCTGGACCGAGAATTCAAATCTATTTAAAATAGCATTGAATTTAACACACCTGTTTGCACATTCTACCTAGATCTTCTTCTTTTCACTATTTGGATTTAACCAACCGAGAGACATGTCTTTAGTGAACCAACCAAGAGACATGTCATGCACAGGAAACGATAGCAGAAACCCATATTACATCTTGAAACCCATCATGATCCAGCATGTGATCAGTCTCATCAAACACAAGTATTTTGATATGTCTGGTACTCAAAACTTTGGTGGACATCCATCTTCTTCACTATTTCAATGCAAAAAAAAATGCATCTCCAGGTTTCAAAGATTGGAAGATTGGCACAGTAGCTTGTCAAACGTTCCAAATGCATTTGTCAAATGTTTGAGTTAAATTTGCATGTTGAATTTTGCACCGAGTTGATTGGGGCCAATTGTAATGCATCAAATGGGCTGGAAAGGCCCTGCAAAATCGTTTTCATCCTAGTCCAGGTCCATGGTCGTTTGTTATAAACATTTTTTCTTACTTGAGACTAGTCATGGTTTTGTCCATAACAGTTTCTTTAGAGATCGGTCCAACCTCAATTGCATCTATCAAATATTTGGGTTAAATTTTCATGTTGGATTTTGCATCCATCTCATTTTTACCACATTGTCAGCTATAACAGTTCTTTTATCTAGTAAACAAAACCATGCCTCTAATGTCAATTTTAATTCCATTGATGGGTTGAATTTGTCTTCATTGGTCTAAAAAATTTGCGGTTTCCAAATTGTCTTGTTGTCGCGAACCGGACATTTTTTTGTTGTTGGATGAAAACATGCTTGCCAAGCCAATTTCTAGTTTCATATAGGGTGAAAGTTTCACAGCTGCATTGTTGACCTCGAACCTGCAACATAAAACAAATCTCTCATCAATTTTTACAATCCAAATTGTGAATGTTGATCTTATTGTTGTTGAAAGGAAATAAAAACAAAAGTACTCTTGCCATGCCATGTTGTTGAAAAAATTAAAAGAGGTTGTGCTTAAATGAACTATATGGTTATGCTGGCACAATAACCACAGCTGAAAACTAGGGTCTAGAAATAGTTTGCTTGATGAAAAAACAATTTTTTTTGGGTGTTTGTATTCAGTAATAGTTTCTCTTTCTTTGAAATGAACTGACCAAAATATTAGACAAGAGATTTGGATCATAGATGTATTGCAATAACAATTTAGAATTCAAAAAAAATCTTTGTGGATTTGATACAAATTTTTTATTGTATGTACATTTACGAACAGTAAAACAAATTAGCGGTTTTAGCTCGCACCATTGCATCTAAACTCAACAATGTTATAGCCATGATTCAAATTCCCATGGTTTGGTTAAGTATTTAGGCTTAGCATATAAATATATATCACCTTGGACTATGTGTTTAAACAAAATTTAAACATTCTTAAGTTCTAGCAGCTAGATTGTGATTGTAAACAACGATTAAATTTACTCTGTAAAGTTTTTATAATTTAAACATATCCATGTCAAGCAGAAAGAAAAGATTGAATGAACCTGGCCTTGGGTTGTTTTGTCCCATGGCATAGTCTTCAGGGCATTTCCTAGATGAGATTTTCTTGTTGTCATTGTTTTGAGGCTGTTTGGATCATAGATGGATTGCAACAGCAGTTTGAAGTTCAAATAAATTTTGTCAAGAGAAAAGAACATAAAACATTTTTTACTTTTTTTCCCTATCTTGGTCAATTCTTTTATTAATAGTAATATAAAGCTGATAGATGGCCATCGTAACAAGGTCGCGGTTGGCTTAAAACAAACCTAGACCATATATCTAAACAAAATTTTAACATTTTAAATTCTGGAAACCATGTTTTTTTTAAGCAATTCTAGAAACCATGTTTTTTTAAACAATAGTGAAATTGAGTGCATATAAAGTTTCTATGATTTAAACATATATCTGTTAACTAGAGATAAAATATTGAAATAGCCTAGGTAAATGGTTTCACTGTACCATATTTCCAAAGGAAAACAATTTTTCTATGACAGAAAGTTGAGAAAATAATGATCAATATTGTGTAGAAAATACATTAGATCCAAGCATTGAATCGAACCCTAAACGATGGAATTGTTAATGGAAATGGATATTTGATGGAATAGATCATGGGTATTAGTGTAAAAAATGTATGCACGTACCTTTGGAAATATGGTACAGTGAAACCATTTATTTTCTCATTACTAGTGAAAATGAAAGTACAGGGAAACATCAAATTCATTGATACATCAATGTCAAGTTTAACTCATAGAGTTGACAAATCAAAACATAATAATTTTCTAGAATCACCTCATGTCCTCAATATCTGTCTGTTGAATCATTATAAGAAAGACATAGTGACTTCTGCTACTTGCATTGATCTGAATTTTCTCTTTCACTGATTGCAGATCCTTGTTTTTTCCTTTCAGATGGGTTAGAAATGGCACCAACTTCTAGCTCTTGAGGTGCAGGATCCTGAAAAGAAAAAAAAATTCTTCTTCTGATTTGAAATGGAATATGGTTGAAGGTAATTATGTTTCATGGATCAAATCAGACAGAGTTAAAGAGCTAGTTACTGGGGAGTGAAAAAACCCATTGTATCCAAAAAGCTTTCGAAAATGTTACTGCAGTAAAACAGAAAAAGAAAAAGAAAATGATGGAAATCAAATGTGTAGAATTGACAGTACCTTAGAATATACAATGTGAGTTTTTCTTTGTTGTTTTCAGTTCTTGGAAACTAGTTGAGATAAAAGCATTAGTTACATTAAGAACAATTGAGGCTTTAATCTATTGTGAATTCTGAAGTGTTAATATCTTGGTGTTGCTTGTAGCTTTTGGTGTACGTATGGTCCAAATGACCACCGAGAGATTGACAAACTATCTGTTGATATATCCAAAGTGCCTACACATGGTAAGGGGAGTCGTCCAGGTCGTAAGCATCTAAGATGTGGTTATCTTTGTCATTTTAACATCTGCATACTCAAGAAGGCCCCGGAACGCTTCCTAATCACTTATAGTGAGATGAAGCATATAGATAATCGAGGTAAACCTTGCCATGGAAAAGAGGTTGTTGATTTTGTAGGCACAAGGGCATACCATGCACCTCATATTAGAAAAAGAACTATGTCCACGGGTAGAAAGATGTTTGCTTTTGGGGATGTCTGTTGAATGTGTACATCAAAAACATCGTGAGTCAGTGCATGACAAAGTATCCTCTTTTGAAATAGAGTTTGAGTGAAATGATTTTCTTTCACGTTATGACATTGGAAATATAGAAAGAAAATTGAAACATTCCCAATATATGTTTGACAAGAATGATGCCCAAAGTGTGCGTATATGGAAAGCTATAAACCCTGATAAAGTGTTCTACTACTATGAGTTTGACAAAATCATAGATGATGAGAGTCACACACCATTCATTGTAGGCATCCAACTACCGTTACAGCTAGAATGGATGAGGAAATATGGCCATGATAGTATATTAGCAATGGACTCTACATTTGGAACAAATCGTTTTAAGGTATGTTTATATATCATGTATGTACTTTTTCTTCTGTCATTTGTTATTTATAATATGATTCAATCATGTAGTGATGCCATATTTATTTGTGTGCAGTTCCAACTTTATACATTATTGGCATTCAGATTCCCAATATAATGGTGTTCCTATGGCATGGGTCATCATGTCAAGATCTATGACCTCAGATATTTCCAAATGGATGGAAACACTACTACTTAAAGTACACATGGGTATGTTGGAATGGAAATTGAATGCATTCATGGTAGACAATGCAACGGCGAAGATTGGTGCAATTAGGTACATATAGCTAGTAGGGTGATTTTTTTCCCTTTTCTCGAAATAAAATGTTTCGCACAATATTAAAGACACATTATACAAATAGGAATATATTTTTAACACTTTGTAACATATTTATCCAATAGGGCGACATTTCAATGTGAAGTCTACTTATGCAATTGGCATGTCAGAAGGGCATGGTTAAAAAATCGTGTCATGAAAGTTAAGGATGACACCACAAGGCGTTCGATGTTTGAGCGTTTAGGCGACATTATGCACAACCACAAAAATGCAGATTCTGCTCTTGAGGAGGCCAATAGGTTTCTGAATGAATTCAAACAAGAAAATTCCTTTGTTGAGTACTTTCGAGCACGATGGTTGGATAGAATAGGTTTGGGTTCATACTATAATATCTAGAGATTTTTATTTAATGAATAGCCTATGGATAATCCTCAAATGCTATGCAATATTTTCTATAGTTTTATATTTCACATACTTTTAGATTTCAAATTTCATGTTTTCACAATAAATTCAAATTTTCCTAGCTATTTCTTTCACTCTTATCCTATGTATTTAGCCTAATAGCATGTTCTATATTTATTAGCTTATGTTCTTTAATGTTTATCAGGAATGTGGGAAAGATGTTGTTGTACTTTAAAGCATGCTGGACAAGAAACAAATGGGGCCATCAATTCATACCATTCACACTTGAAAAAAGTATTTTTAAGATCAATACGATCAGCTTCCCATCAGCGAGTAGATTGGTTGGTGCATCAATTGATAATAGTGGTCCACATTTTTTATTGGTGGCATTAATGTGGAAAGGAAAATGGTTTCCATGGAAATTTTAGAGTGGAGAAAATAGAAGTTCAGTCCTGGCTAAGAGCACAATCTATTCCAGATGATAACATTACACTCCACCAGTCGGATCCTTCGATGGCATGGATGCAAAGCCAACATGATGAAATGAAAAGATATATGGTATGGCAATCAGGTCCAAACTTTGCTATGTGTGATTGCAACTGGGCAAAAAATGGATATTTGTGCAAACATGTCATTAAGTTTACCATGATGAGGGACAAAAACATGTTGGCACAAGAAGAGCTAGAAATAAGAATCGATGAAAAAACTTCATATCAGGTTATTTGAGTATTTCACAATGCATATTTAGATCATTAGCAATGTTTTATATCTTAAATAGTAATTGTTGTAGCCTAATATGTTGCAATGTTTTGTTACAAGATCGCCGAAACTGATGGTTTTGGAATTGCAAATGACTTGAATATTCCTATCATGGTAGTCATTTCATAACTTGGTTCATTTTATAGTTTTCTATTACTCTTTTACTATTGACATGAAATTTTCTTTATTTGTTTTCAGGTATATAATAATGTTTATGGTTCGATGGCTACTTCTAACAATGTAAATCGAAGTCATGATCAAGGAAGTGTATCACAACGTATTCGAGACATTTTTGAGTCGATTATGTAGTTGCCTACTGAAGAATCGCATCTCCGCTTCCTAGAGAAACGCGTGGAAGATGTTGCCAATGAGTTCAAAGCAACATTGGTATCAAGCAGTTTAGGGTTGGACCATCCTATTGATCCATATTTCTGACAACTGGAAGATGGATTTGGGCATACCCTACAACGTCAAAAAGATTTCTTGGAAAGGATAGTCACTCGTAAGCGCTCTTACACATCATCTAGTTCTGCATACTTTCCTCCCCCAACACATGGGACTAAAAGGAGAGAAACATTTGATGATGTCCTCGATAGAGCTGCCAAAAGAGATAATGAAATAAATCCAAATAAGTGAAGGTGATAGTTACAGATATGAAAATTGGTTATTCTAAAATGTTTAAGCTTGCAACATGCATGATTTAGAATTCCATCACTATGCAAATACTTTAATGCTTTTATGGTTTGTAATTCTAGATAAAATGAAAAAAAGTTATGCTCATTTCCATATTTCCTTGCATCTTTTTCAAGTGGCTTTGAAGCTTGGATATCATAGCATGAAGAGCATTGGCATGACTAAAGCATGGGCATTAAATTCATCTAGACTTTCAATACCTCCTCATTTACAAATGCATGAAGTGATTTTGTTATAGAATTTTACAAAGATGGATTGAAGTTATGAAGGTGGGATTTTCATTTTGGGGATTAGTTTAGTCCCAACCCTTAAAACAAGTTATATGAAAGATGGCAATTTTGGTTTCAAGGGGTTTTTATCTAAATTCTCCTTAGCTCTTTGGTCTAGTTTTAGTTTGATTATGTTGGATTGTTTTGGTCGCATTTCAAGAGAAGTTGGATACTATGGTTTGTTCATATTCTAGGCATTAATTGAATTTTCTTCCATCATCTATAAGATTTGGCATGATATAAGAGTAGGAATTGTCTCATCCTAGAGTTGTTGGGTTTGGACAAGAATGGGAGGTCATAATCACACTATTCACTATGTCTTTTGTGAAACATCAGACTTGTGTTGAGTTAAATGAAGAAGTGGTCATCACCTGGAAAATATTCAACTAGCTCTCTCTCATTTTAGTAATAGAATGGCTGATAAAATTGATACTCATAGATCCAAGAATGTAATGATTTTAGAGATTGTGGCTTAGCAAAGCAAGCAAATTAAGAAATCATAGATCCAGTTTTAAACAATATTTTCTCTATGCATATTTTTTATTTATGGAGAAATCACAAGGTTTCCATGAAACTTTGAATAATATTTAGTATGGAAGATAACATGAAACCTCACAAAAACAGAGAGTTGAGGAAGGATGCCGATAAACTCCACAAAAACATTATTTCAGGATTTATGTGTAAGAAACTTAGATGCAAGAGTACATTCGATTGTTCGGAGGATTTCTATTTTGTGTGATCGATTCAACATAGAAATTGAAAGACATTGTCAGTAAGAGATTTATTTCCACCCTCCTACCTCCTCTGCTACTGCTTCTTCCCTATTTATCTTAATATATTCTTTTAATTTTGATCTTCCTACTATCAATTACTGTCAATTCAGATGTGATTTCAACTTTCAAGGTTTGGTTTGTTTTTATGCTTTGCATTGCCAAGGCCAGTGTTTAACAAGGGAACATGTCCTACTCTCTTTCATGTTATGCTAACCAAACAAGACTTTCTGTTTATATAATAGTTCAAATCTAACACTCGAATCAATTAAATTTATGCCCATGTATAATAAAATCAAGTAATAACAAGACGTAAAAGACAGATCTCTTGTTGTAAAGTGGTTGGATTTTATCTCTAGTTATTTACTGTGGAAATTTAATTCATAGAATTATGTACTCTTTAAATCCCAAGTTCTTTTTACTAAATTTTCTACAATGACTTTACAAATAGGTTGAACCATCACAGGTTCACTTTTGGATGTGTGGACCATTTTAATCACAGGTATAAAAACATTCATTGCATGGAATAAAATAAAGACCAAGTCAATCGATGAAAGAGATATAAACTTTATATGTCCTTCACAAGATACAAGCCCAACATTGTATATCATGTACCTGTTTACAGTTTAATTTTATCAATATTGAAAAACAAAAAATGTACCATTCAGAAAGCTGCAATTGGATGGGCCAAAGTTTGCTCAACTATTTGAAGAGTGGTCATTATCTGAGCAATTCTGAAGCACATTATCCTTTCCATCCATAGTTGTTTACCATAAGCTCTCTACTGCATTACATAGGAATAAGGCTTCAAGAGTGCATCTTATGTATTCAACATAAATGATTTCCTATTTGTTATAACCCCTATGATCACAAGCTATATAGTTTCAGGCACCTTACAATTCCATGCACATGGTTGCAATCTAAAGACATCTCTATAAATAAAATACTTTAGCTTCCAAACATAACTGGAATGTTATGACATGCTGAATACAATCTTATGCATTATGTTTTATTACATGCAAGGGAGTAGAATATGATGCAATCTCATACAAGAACCCATATATCCCACGCTTTAATTTCATCCTGAGATCCACTGACAGATTTAACAATCAACAAAGTATGTAAACAACACAATTTACCTAAATTCTAGACTTTGTTAAATAGAGAAGCATGCAATCAATATCAAACCTTGGTGATAATAAGAAAGAAAAATCTCATGTGATTAATTGATAACCCATTAAAATTTGGTCTGCTTCAATAGATCACATCATCAAGTAACAGAGACAATAAATCACCTGTCTGATATTTTTGGAAAACATGACAATGACCTTCATTCTCTATAACATCACAATGCTAAGGAAAAAAAATACTTCCTCATAAATGAAGTCTAATCTCTAAATACAATCTTCCAGAGCAGGATCTGTATTTCTTAAAACTGGAAAGTGTACAAAAAGAAGATTCTTCAAGTCATTTAGCGATCCCTTCCTTTGTCTCTATTTCTTCATAAATTGGCACAATAGGTCTTAATTTTTCATTTAGCTCAATTTGAGCACTGGACCTTTCAGCTTATTTTAAGACATGAACATACGAAGGCATTATGCTGAAAGAATCAGAAGACATTTATGAAAATGTCTTATTCGAGACATTTCATGCCAAAACTGCCTTGGATGAAGCTTCTCGAGCCACTATTGTACAAGTAAATTTAACCTGAGAAACATATTCATCTTCTTCTGCTACATGTTAAGGAATAGGTGGTCCATTCTTAGGATATCTTCTTGGAGAAGGTAGAATCCGAGATGCACCACATGACAAATCTGCAAGCTTAATCCTTTTATTTGGCTGAACTGACACTGGCCTGGACAAAAGAAAATTTAGGTAAATTTTTAGAATGACCACTTCTTGGCTAAGATCTAAAAACATTAAGCCAAACATTAGATGAAAATGTCAAAGACTATGAGTTAATTCTTGAATACCAAAAAGTGATACATTGCTGATAAAGAAAATTGTGCATTACAAAAGCAAATAATCAAGATACTATCTGCAAGAATAATATAGAGACTGGAATTAATGCTTTACAAATAGGTTGAACCATCACAGGTTCACTTTTGGATGTGTGGACCATTTTATTTATAGGTATAAAAAAATTTGTTGCAAGGAATATATGAATTTTGTATTTGCATTTGTATTTTGTGTCATTTTTGCAAAGTAGTGATGAAAATGATAAATTTTATATTGTGTTTTAAATATCTTCTCAACAATATTTATCATTATTTTCTCAACGTTCTATCATAGAAAAAATGTTTTCCTTTGGAAATATGGTACAGTGAAACCATTTACCTAGGTTGTTTCAATATTTTATCTCTGGTTAACAAATATATGTTTAAATCATAGAAACTTTATATGCACTCAATTTCACTATTGTTTAAAAAAAACATGGTTTCCATAATTGTTTAAAAAAACATGGTTTCCAGAATTTAAAATGTTAAAATTTTGTTTAAATATATGGTCTAGGTTTGTTTTAAGCCAACCACGACCTTGTTACGATGGCCATCTATTAGCTTTATATTATTATTAATAAAAAAGTTTACCAAGATAGGGAAAAAAAGTGAAAATTTTTTTATGTTCTTTTCTCCTGAATAAATTTATTTGAACTTCAAACTGTTGTTGCAATCCATCTATGATCCAAACAGCCTCAAAACAATGACAAAAAGAAAATCTCATCCAGGCAATGCCCTGAAGACTATGCCACGGGCCAAAACAACCCAAGGCTAGGTTCATTCAATCTTTTCTTTCTGCTTGACATAGATATGTTTAAATTATAGAAACTTTACAGAGTAAATTTAATTGTTCTTTACAATCACAATCTAGCTGCTAGAACTTAAGAATGTTTAAATTTTGTTTAAACACATAGTCCAAGGCGATATATATTTATATGCTAATCCTAAATACTTAACCAAACCATGGGAATTTGAATCATGGCTATAACATTGTTGAGTCTAGCTGCAATGGTGTGAGCTAAAACCGCTAATTTTTTTACTGTTCGTAAATGTACATACAATAAAAAAATTTGTATCAAATCCACAAAGAATTTTTTTGAATTCTAAATTGTTATTGCAATACATCTATGATCCAAATCTCTTTTCTAATATTTTGGTCAGTTCATTGCAAAGCAAGAGAAACTATTACTGAATACAAACACCCAAAAAAATTTGTTTTTTCATCAAGCAAGTTATTTCTAGACCCTAGTTTTCAGATGTGGTTATTGTGCCAGCATAACCATCTAGTTCATTTCATCACAACCTCTCTTAATTTTTTCAACAACATGGCATGACAAGAGTACTTTTGTTTTTATTTCCTTTCAACAACAATAAGATCAACATTCGCAATTTGGATTGTCAAATTTGATGAGAGATTTGTTTTATGTTGCAGTTTCAAGGTCAACAATGCTGCTATGAAACTTTCACCCTAGACAAAACTAGAAATTGGCTTGGCAAGCATGTTTTCATCCAACAACAAAAAAATGCCGGGTTCATGACAACAAGACAATTTGGAAACCACAAAGTTTTCAGACCAATGAAGACAAATTCAACCCATCAATGGAATTAAAATTGACATGAGAGGCATGGTTTCGTTTACTAGATAAAATAACTGTTATAGCTGACAATGTGGTAAAAATAAGATGGATGCAAAAGCCAACATGCAAATTTAACCCAAACATTTGATGGATGCAATTGAGGCTGGACTGATCTCTAAAGAAACTATTATGGACAAAACCACGACTAGTCTCAAGTAAGAAAAAATGTTTACAACAAACAACCATGGACCTGGACTAGGATGAAAACAAGTTTGCAGGGCCTTTCCAGCCCATTCGATACATTTCAATTGGACCCAATCAACTCAGTGCAAAATTCAACATGCAAATTTAACTCAAACATTTGACAAACGCATTTGGAACGTTTGACAAGCTACTATGCCACTCTTCCAATCTTTGAAACCCGGAGCTACATTTTTTTGTGCATTGAAATAGTGAAGAAGATGGATGTCCAACAAAGTTTTGAGTACCAGACACATCAAAATACTTGTGTTTGATGAGACTGATCACATGCTGGATCAGGATGGGCTTCAAGATGTAATATGGGTTTTTGATGTCGTTTCTTGTGCATGGCATGTCTCTCGGCTGGTTCACTAAAGACATGTCTCTCGGCTGGTTAAATCCAAATAGTGAAAAAAAGAAGATCCAGGAAGAATGTGCAAACAGGTGTGTTAAATTCAATGCTATTTTAAATATATTCGAATTCTCGGTCCAGCGTTACAGTGAAAAATCTTCATGTTTTTAGAGCTGTAGCTCCCATAGAAATAACTGTCTGTTTATCAAATTATGTTTATATATACAAGCTCGGAATGTATTTGCATGATCTAAATTTCAAATGATGAACTATTTTGTTTTGCAGATTCAATAGATTTATATTGAATCTTTGAATTCAGATCCAAACTAATTTTACTTCTGTACTTTTCTATGCACAGATTCATAGTTAGGCATTAGATCGAGTACTAGCATGGATCGGGAGGTTGGCAATGGCAACAGAAATTCCAGTTGCGGAGAAGCTTCCTTCACCAGTGCTACTCTTCAATGTTGCCCCTGGAGTTGATTGAACAGGGCCACCATGAACGGGGGAGGGGATCGATCAATGGACCGAGCGAGAGCAGGAGTGTAGACATTCAAAAAAAATGGGTTGGTATATAATTAATGTAGGACGCGGTGGGGTGGCAGTAGGATGGCAGTGGTGGTGGTGGTGGTAGGACAGAGGCAGACAAGGTTTCTAGATTATATTAAAATTTCGTCAATGGACCAAGTTGAGAATGACCATAGGGCCCATGCCAGGTGGCTTATCCAGCATGAACGTACATGCTGGATAAGCTTGGCCTCACATATGCGATATATAGCACCTACGAGCATAGAATAGTATGAATCTATAAAATAAACCATATCTCATCATTACATGATTCTACCTAGAATCTTGGTTACAGTCACTAATGCACTACCTCAATTTAAATTCAAATCCTGTTTCTCTTATATGAAGCTTTTAAATATATTATCTCCAATCACTGGTCTCCATGTTCACTTTCTCATTAGAATGAGACCACGATATCCTTCCAACTGAACATAATAAACAACAATGATCTTACAAAGAGTTTGGAAAATAATACTTTCCACAACTATGAGAGAAACATCTTAACCATTGAGGAACATTGCATACCTAACCAATGCTTAGGAGAAATAAGAAACCCTAGATGAACTCATCATTATGGAGTAATAAAAAGCTAGTTTCTTTTCTTTGATGGATGCAAAATGGAGAATAAAGAGAAGAGTCATTTGGCTCTTAGAAGAAGAAAACAATACACATTTTTTTCACATTAGGAAAATGGTAGGAGAATACAGTATGGAATGTCAAAAATAATCAAGGAGAATAATTCCAATATTTCTCCTCTATTCCTAAAGAATTTGTCCATAATTATAAATATTTATATTTAGTTATCCCGAGAGAGAACATTAAGGAAATTATGGAAATATCTTCTCTCTTTGATAATAATATAACCCCATACGAGTGATAAGAAATAGAAAAACATGTCTCAAAATCTAAATTTCATAGTATTGTACTCTCCTTTCTAGTAGGAAAGTCTTTGGGACTTGATGGATAGACGTATGAACTTTTCATCCATTTGTTGGATCTTATGGCTGATGATCTAGTAAAAGTTGTTCAAGAATCAAGGATCTCACGTAAGATTCATCTACACTTGAACTCAGGTTTTATTGCAAATATTCTGAAGAATGAAACCTCATCAGGGATTGACCAATATTAACCCATATCCATATGTGACTACAATTACAAGGTCATCTATGAAAGTATTGATCATATAGAAAAACCAGTCCTTTATTCAAATGTTTCCTTCGAACAGTTCAGATTCCTAAACCGAAGAATTATCCCTTAAGAAGTTGGGGTTGCTAAAGAAGATTCATACTCCATAAAATCCAAATATCAACCTTCTTTTATGGTAAAAAAATAGCTTTTGAAGGAACTTAGCAAGGTAAATTGGATCTACCTTCACCATATCCTCACATCAGTGTCTTTCCCTCATGCATTCATAAACTTTTGATATAATACTACTAAGAAAGTGTATACCTGCAATATATATCGCAGGTGCTATGTATCACATATGCGATATTGAAAACTAAAAAAAAACAAAATATCATATGCGATATATATCGCATATGGGATATATCGCACTTGCGATATATCACATATGCCATATTTAAATTTTACAAAACGCATATGTGATATATCGCGTATGCGATACTTCCTTACGAACCTTAGCCTTGTGTTTGGGCTCGGGTTATTCCGAACGTACCATCAATAACGCATATGCATTCTTGAGTTGCACTTCGGAAGTGTGTTTCTAATTTCTTAAGTGGCACTAAAAAGTGGAACCAACTTCGTGCGAGCACCCATAAGGAAGTTATATCAGGTGAGACCAAGTGATCAAACTTCAACCAATCCTAACAATGAAGGAGAAATACACATAAGGACATCTTTGTCTATTGTCCAGAACTCAAAAACCCAATCATATGATAATTAAATCAAGAACTATGAATCAAAAGTTCAAGATTGCGTGACAGTAGAAGCTTTACCAAAATGTAGCTTCCAAAAATGATTCTACATCACAAGAATACCATGAATCCATGAAAGAGAGAAAGTCATAACCGAAGTATAATACCATCTGACCTAGGTCCAACCATGCTTCCCCTTCTAAGATATAAAGAGAGAGGCTCACTTCCAACACACATCAACCAACTAACAAAGAAATGTGTTCAACATGCTATCTGCAAAGTCTTTTCTAGACATTTAGAGTGCAACATGCAAGATAGTGGGATACTGACAAATTATTACTTCATAATGGGCAATTGCATTGACACACTTTGTTGAAATATTTGAAGGAAAGTTAACAAAAAAATAGATTTAAAAATGCAAACCTATATTCAACCCACTATCTCATATCCACATATGTGAAGAGGAATAGGATAGGTTATAAAGAGGGAATAACATTTCCCCATATGTTTCCAAATACATTAGAGGGTCTCCACAATAAATTATATAAGGTCAAAGAGGCCAAGGTAAATACCAACAACTTGGAAACAATAAAGGTAAATTTTGTCTATAACTTATAATTCATGCATGTGAAGGAGAATTGAAAGAAGCAGGGTGTGCAAGGAAAGGAGCTACTCAACATACTATCTAATTCGATTTGTAAAATAATCACTTGGCAAAAACAAAGTCCAGAATAATTAATAGTAAAAAGAATCGGCACATAAATTGTAAGTCGTCTGGATAAGATATTTAGATGGAAAAAGACCACATGATGGTCCTCCGGCATGTCAAGACAATTCAATTAGTAGTTATAGTGCTTAGTTGATGTAGACTATGGCGAGAAGAATAAATTTCCCTAGGCTTATATTGAATTTAAAGAGGGTGAAAGGAAAATAGATGAATCTAAAGTTGACATCTCTAATGATGATCATGGAAAATGATAAACATAAAAATAATGGAGTAACTGACATATCTAATGATGATTCATGAAAAATGGTTAGGATGGGATATTATTGGCTAGAACAAAAAACACCTAAAATAACTAGAAATGTAACACCCCGATTTTGACCCCGTTTGCATTAAATGTATGTGATGTATATATTGTAATGGATCATGGTGTGGAGCTATAGGAAATATCCCCACCATGGATGGTCATATTATGTTTCAGCAATGCTGATAGTATTTTGTGCTAACGAGGCACGTTATAATGTTGGATACCATGTACATATGCAAAATTAATTAAAAACCTACAACCAGCTATGTCAATGCAACAATAATGAAGAGGGGCATGATTTCCTAAGGATAACGATGGGGGGGTAATGTCTAACCCTTGGTAGCCATTGGGGAATAGCCAAGTGTCAAGTGATGAACCCATCTATATGTCAACCATAATTGTTTTGTCTTAACTCACCCTTTTCCCTTGTCTCATTCAACCAACCAACTTAATTCTGCAGGAGTTGGTTGGGTAGTTATTTCCCTTGGGGAAATAATGCATGGGCAGCCGTAAAAGTTGGCAGGATTGTCATTCCTTGCCCACACGCAATCCCAAGGGTAGGGGCATTCTCGTTTCCCTCATGGGAACAGGGAACCCATTCCACGATTCTCCCTCACGCAATCATTCGTTCTCCCTCATGCATGCAACGGTGTTCTGTTCTTCCTTCCTAATTCGGGGTTTGTTGTGTGTAATTATTACCCACGACTGGATCTGTGTATGTTAGGACCCCTTCACATAGGACGTTTTCTTCATCTCACGCAGTTTGAGAGGTCGGGTTGTCTTACCCACATATTTGGGTTGTTGTTGATTTGTTTTTGCCATGATAGGGCCATAAATGACTCTGGAGTCAAATTGCTCAGTCTGAGCTATGTATTACCCAATTGTCGTTCCAATTTTTCTCTGTGGTGTTTCCTTTCAATCCCAAAGCTGTTGTTTTGTTGTGTGGGAACAGTGGTTGGTATTTGGAATGTTTGGGAGTGGAAATGGAGCCTAAGTGTGCTTGATAAACCTATTGTGTGTAGGATCCTCATAGATAGAGCTAGAGGGTTGGATTTCTTCTCTACACCCCCTGAATAGCACTGGAAGGGAAGTCATGACCTAAGGGACTGTGCAGTAGAGAAGGGGATGATTCCTTTTGTTGGGTGTGTGTGGATGTCTTAAAGTCAGGATAGCTCTAGTGTAGGTGTCCTTATCTCTTTAGTGATCCCACTAGCCTAGAATCCAGCGTTTCCAGCTCCTGATAGCCTGATAAACCCAACTCTCTTGGCTTGGCTATGTATTGTTGTGTACCCTTGTCCTGATAAACCCCACCATGTTGGCTTGGCTTCTTGATAGATCCCACCGTGTTGAATTGGCTTCCCGATAAACCCAGTCGTGTTGGCTTGGATGAGTTGTGTATCCTTGGCTATGTGTGAGCCTGTTAGTTTCCCCTTACTCCTTGTGGAATCATGCCCAGCTATGGGGTGGCAGTGTTTCTAAGAGAATGATGAGCACACAGGACTATGGTTGGGTGGAATATTGCAACGACGTAGCTAGTTGGGGGACAAGATTTCCTTAAGATAAGTATTCTTGTGCTCAAGTCCTTGCAACTATAATATTTTATGAATGAATATGATGAGTGCTTATATGGTGTGAATGTATAATGAGATGTATTTGCTTCCACTGTATGTTTACGTGAATTAGATATCATCATATGTATATTGCATCTTGCATCTGTGTATGATTTTATCATCATGCATTTTATATTACCTTCATGTTTATGTTCATGGGGCATAGCTTTGCCCGAGTGCTTAGTTAGCATGTTGAGTCGTGTCCTCTTCATCAGTCGGAGGGTTGGGGATGTGACTAGAACTTACTCAAGCAATATGATAATTTTTTTTATAGGGATTACAAGGACTTAAGAGGATTAGTAGAAGGAATTAACTGACATGAAAATTGACCTCATACCAAATGGAAGGCGAGTGAAGAAACATCTGTATCAGTTGGTCCATAAATATAAGGAAATTGTAAGGAAGTAAATTGTCAATATGATGGAAACAAGAATTGTCTACCTAGTCAATCAATCAGAATGGATAGTCCTATGATTGTTCAACCAAAGAAACATGACCCAAATAAACTACGGAATTGTGTTGATTTCATATGGTTAAATAAAGTGACACTTATAGTACCATTATCTACAACATTTGTGGATGGAAGTATGAATGAATCCACATGACACTAATATTATTCCTTTGTAGATGGATTTTCATGACACAATCATGTTTCTATTTTCAGGGAAGATCAACCAAACACAAATTTTGTTATAGAATATGGAGAACTTGCTTACAAAGTTATTTCCTTCGGATTGAAAAATTCAGATGTTGTGTTCTTAAAAATCAGTGAAAAATCCTTTCAAGTATAGATGTACATGAATATGGAAGTACATTTTGACAACTAGACAATTTGCAATATCTTAAACCATCACATCCAATAACTCCACTTAATGCTTGAACATTGTCAAGAAATCTAATTCACTTTAAATATAAAGAATGCATGTTTTCCACACCCATGGGCATTCTACTAGGTCACGTCATATGTAAAGAAGGTATAAAATTCAACTTACATAAACTACAAATGATATCGACATCAAAAGTACTAGTTTTGGTATTGAACAAGCCATTGGAGAGTGGCAGGGATGTAGAACAAGTTACCATTGTTGCATATCAATACAAATTAGTTGGCATCATTCAAGCTTCTCATCTAGATTCACCATCTCGACCAACACTGCCTCCATGACCTTCCGATAACTTCTTTAGTCGAGTACATTTGTAAATCAAGTGTCATTTTCGATTGAAAGTATGCAAATTAATAAAATGATAGAAATTGTAAAAAAAATGTAAAGTTTTGTTATAGCATCTCCCTTCTCTAGTACAAAGAAGAGTTTGAAGGTTGGAGAGATGTTGGAAGGGTGCAATTATCTATGTCAATTCATATGTATTAAAATGTTATTTGGCCATGATGTAAAAAGAAATCCTTCTATTAATAATATAACAGATTATTGGTATTATATCTAGTATTCTTGTCTGTTTATGCAGGCATGTCCAATATTTTTAATCATTTTTTATCTATTTTGTGATAATGGTGATTTATATATAGAGAGAGAGTTTTGATACTATTGTGATTAGGATCATGCAACTCACACTATGCGGGCTATAAAATCCCTCTTCTTCCAACAATTTATTTTGTATTGTGTTATTAACATATATTTAATTAAAATTTTAAAAATTCTTTGGATTATAGAGGCTATGAAATAAGGTATTTTTTAGTTTTCTCAAATTCTAATTGTTAAAAATATAAAGATTGCCAAACATATATTATATAATAGAGTGCACACTATGCCCTCTATGGTTAAAACTTTGCACTATAAGATTTTGCTCAATTTATAGTGATTTCACTATTTTTAATAGCTCATATACAAATTTTAGACATACTAGATAGTCTCTACACTATGTTTGGGACAAAATTATAACAATTATGTTATCACTCTAGTTGTAAAGTGAGGGATGTGGCCTTACAAAAAAAAAACTAAAAAAGTAGATAGATGTAGATTGGGCATGATGGACTAATCCAAGAGGATCTCCCAAAATGACCAAATTTTAAAGTCTTCAAATGCTGAAAAAAGTGTATAGATGTGTAGAGCTCACCGAGAGATTTCAACAAACATTCATTTCATGCAAAACGGAGTCAGTATGTGAAAGTTATTGCGTTCTGAAATTTCGGAGAAATAGGGAAAAGTGTCAAAAGAGGGTACCACATGGCATCCTGTGGGAATTCCATGTGGCATGATCATATAGTTGACTCAGTAGATATGATGCCATGCTAACTTCATCATGGTGATGTGGAAACATGAGAGGATGACACATGTCACCCATAAATGGATGAGTTGGAACACAATAAAACCAATCTGGAAGTGCCACGTGGCATATGATGAGGTGGTAGGTGATGAAATGGTAGGGGATGACAGGGCACACTGAGTAGTTAACATGTGGATGATGTGGACCAATGGCAGGCCTCCACGTGGTAGCCATGAAATCGACATGTTCAAGTTGGCTTAAGATTCAAAAAATTTGGTTTGATGGACTAATTCAACATAATACTTTATATATAAATTGTTACATATGTGTAAACAATGGATTGGTTTATGGGATTTGAACCCACAACCTACCATATAATACTCCTACGCATTAGCCAATAGGTGAACAAACCATTTGTTTTAACAATTTGAAATTAAATTGTTTTTACTCAATCCCATTAAATTTGGATTACAGTTAGCCTCCCGTGACCTATAAAACCAGGCACTGATTTTGAGATCATGCAGAAAGCTATGCACATATTTCGAAACAAGGTCTTGGCATGTAGATCGGGGTGGTATTGCACGAAGACTGAGGTGGTTTTGTAAGCATCTTGAGGTGGTTTTGCATGAATCTCGAGGTGGTTTTTTCTCTCTGCATGAATCCCTAGGCGATATTGTGCACATCTGGAGACACTTTCATATTGCACGCAGTTTATAGTCATACGGAACAGTGGCCCAGTTTGGAGATTGTGCCAGAGAAGCATCCCGAGCTCCGGTTCATAATTATATCGAGTATATACTCAAAAGAATCAATTTTTCATAAGGATTTTGAATTGAGCTTCTGTTTTTGCATCCAAGATCTCTATCAAAACAATTCTCACATAACCCTTCAGCTACATTGAAGTATAGCAATGTTTACACTTCAAAGAACCATAATTTCATTTTGAAGTTATTGTTGAAGTCTGTTTCTGCATTAGAACAACATAACTTTAAGGTGATATTTGGGGTGTTTTCTAGCTTATATTTTGTAAATTGCTAAAGAATTTTTGAAGACTAAATAAGATCATCCTTCCCATTAGAAGTGGCCCAGAGACGTAGCCAAGGAGGGGTCAACTCTGTTATCATTTGTTGTCTTCATTTTATGTATTGCATGCATCTTTTATTTGCTTATGTGATTTATTTAAAGCATTAATATTTCATCTTTTAAGCATGTTTATGATTAATTAACATATGAAATTTCACATGCAATTTTTAATGGTTAAAAAGATTCTGATATTTTTAAATCATGGACCTTTGATTTGTGTCTACCTTCAATTGTAGATCAAGTTGGAAGATGTGAAGGTAGGTATTGAGTTAGCACAACCCATGACAGTAGTAAAAAACTACAAGGTCACTCCTTGCACTAAGATACATGTTTCCCTAGAGGTTCACTCCCTTTTAGTTCAACTCACTTGAATAGACATCAAAACAATCCACACCACTTAGAAAGTCATTTGGCTTAAGGGCACAATGAACATTATGTTAAAGGAAAGGGTGTCATTATTGGTCAACTCCCCTTTACCATTTTCATGAAAAATTTTCAAGCACGGCTTGAATATCTTGATGAAGAAGCAACGTATTAGGGGAATTTTGAGGTTTAAAATGGGCCTCATAAGAAATATAATAAAATATTATGAGTTTGACATTTTGTGGGGAAGGTATATTTACAACTCATCTCTTACACTATAACCTATGAAACTATGATTAAGTTAAATTGAAAAAATGTCTAAAATAAAACCAATAAAAAAAACATCTTTGATATGACTAAAAGTAAAGTACTTTTGAGTATATAAATTACTTTTGAGTATAATATGATGAATGCATTTATAAAGTATGTACTCATAAAATAAAATATATTAATTTTGAATTTTAAACATAAGTTAAATTTAAATTAATAAATTTTCATATCTTATATATATATATATAGATATAAATTAAAAATAAAAATTAATTTTAAAATATAAATATAAAACTATAAATTAAAAAAATATTTTTAAAATTTATTTTTCATCTTTTTAATACACATTCAAAAACACTTATAAACTCATTTTTATAAGTTTCTTATGATATATATTATGTATATCACATATCTTTTTTAATGTAATAATTAATAACATCATTAAATAAATTAAAAAAAGTGTTATTATTGGGATGAATGAATAGTACTTAATGAGTTAATATTAAGCAAATGAGATTATATGTAATAAACATTATTATTATATGTAATAAATTTTTTAATAATATAATATCTTATTATGTTATAATAGTTCATTCAAATTGTTACATTAAGGTTTTATGTATGTATTTGGTTTTGTAACTTGAATGTACGTGTCTAATTTATGTCAGTATAGATGCAGTTGTTTTAAATGTTAAAAGTTGATAGTAAAATATGAACCTTAAATAATACCTACATTTCAAAAAAAAATGGTATTAATATTAAAATTAGACTGAATGTGAATATATATAGTAATTTATTTAATAAAATATTTTATTTTTATAAAATAAATAAATATATTTTTTATATTTAAATAATAATTATAATAGATTATTATATATTAAGTATTTAAAAAAAACTATTAACCATCAAATTGTTTTTGTTTTTATTATAAGATCAAATTGTTTTTATTATAAGATGTTAAGTGATTTTGATTTTAAATAAAGATTTGACATATATATTTTAAATATTGAAAAAAATAATTACATAATTTTAGTTTTGAATAGACAATTTACTTTTTGTTATTTGTAATTTATTTTATATTGAAATATAAAAAATAAATTTTTTTCTAAGTACTTTACTATATTTATATTATATTCACAAATAATTTATGAGTACTATTTTCATAATTAGTACTTTACTTATAACATTGATATAGTTAACTATGGATTTTCACTCACCATTTACAATTTGACAATTAAGCATCATTAACTCAACCAATGTCACCTCAACTATTATAGATGATGTCATTCTCTAGAATGTGATTGGTTCTTTTAAAGTGGATTTTGATAGTACATTTATTGTTTTGAGGCTCATTTTTTACCTCAAAATTCCCCTAATATGATAAACAACAAAATGTTGATGAATGATATCGTTCTCTACATACTAGAAAGACACAAGTTAATGGGTGGGGGGCAATATGAAATCATTATAACCCTACACAATGTAGGGATGTATTAATGGTATATATAGATATTGCTTCTTTTATTTTTTCTCTGTATTTAGCTCATTTTACTATTTATATATGGTTTTATAAATTCTTTAAGTCTTAAATTATATTTTATAATGTCATAATGAGTAAATAATAAATTAAAATCAGTTACTTAATTTTGATTTATGAAAACTAAGTGTGCTATCCACTCTTATTATTATTTATTTTTACAAAATCTATATACATCAACTTTGTTAATTTTATTTTATTTATTAAAATGTATATATATTAAAATTAAAATTGTTTTGTAAATATTTGAAAACAAATTGTAATTATTATTATTTTGTTTTATGACATAAATTCTATTAAAAATTGAAAACCTAATTTCAATTATTATTAATCTATTTTATGAAATAAATTCCATTAAAGTTTGACTTACAAATTAAATTTTATTAAAATTTAATTAATGTATAATTAGATCATTTTTATTAAAGTTTAATACCAATGAATTTAAATAAATATTATTTTAACAATTTTATTAGTTCATTTATTTTTTCTATTATATCTTGAAAACATATATACACCAGATTCTTCATCCATCATTATTTAGACTATTTTATGTTAAGTTGGAATAGTGAGTAAAGATACTTTCTCTTCCATTTAAAATTTCTGAGATTTAAAAGTAAGATTAAAAAGTATTTTTATTCCTATCATGCAGGGAATTATGTAATCATTAGACTTTTTTATTCCTTGTCATGTACGGAATTATGTAATCGCTAGACTTTTGGTATCTGTGCCACATTAAATCCATTTTTTATGATATAGTTTTACTTTTAAATCAAATGGTTTTCAAATGTTTGTGGCCTCCACCCTCTTATTGTGTGATTACCATTTTTGTTTAGGTTCTAGGCTCTCGCATGTTGACAAACTTGCTAACTCTGATAGATGACAACCTTGCAATCATGGAACCTGCAATTGATGCCCTGCATGCACACTGCATGGTAACATTATGCTACAAACAACTATGACTACATGGTGTTCAAGCAATCTATCCAAGAAAACAAAGTTTTGAAGTGTATAAATAGAATGAGGTATAACTATGTATTGAACATTTCCTTATTGCATGCTGAATTGTTTGTTTGCAGGTTCTATTTTCAGTGCTCAAATAGCAACTGTGATGTTCATGTGTGCTCTATTATATTGGAAATATTGAGATAACACATCTGCCACCCAATCTACCAGTTCATGGTGATACTTCTATTTGTTGTAAATTTCTTTTTTACATTCAATTCATAGGGTTTTAGTCTACTTTTTATGGTTGTGGATTTTGCGAATTTTTCCAGCCAAGCTTTGCTTGCCTGAACTGTAATAATCGGGCTCTTTAATTTCATGAATAATCAAAAATTGGCGAAGGGGATTATTTGGGTGGATCAGTGCTCATGCTACGTTCTACGTGGTAGTGACACTACCGGTACTATGGGTAAGTGTGGCTACATTTTTCTATAATGGGTCTTAATAACTGCTTGTATTTGTTTTTCTTTAAGTTTTGATGTAGTTTTGTTTTGTTCATTTCTCTGTTTTAGGTGGTGCTTGCGGTTATGGCAATCTTTATAGCTAGGGATCCTGTACAATGACCGCGGCTCTGAGCATTGTGTTGTTCAACAATGGCTTTAGCTGTGGAGCTTGCTATGAAATCAAGTGCAACGATGACGTGTAGTGGTGACTTCCTGGCTCTATCGTTGTAACCGCTACTAACTTCTTCGAACCCAACAACACACTTCCCAATGATAACGGTGGATGGTGCAATCCTCCTCTGGAACACTTTGATCTCTCAGAGCCTATTTTCCAACACATTGCCAAGTACAAGGCCGGTATTGTCCCTTTTCAATATAGAAGGTAAGTCGTTTTCATTGGATCTCTTAGATTTAGCTTGGTTTTGAGTTTCTTGATATGGGTTTTGAATTCTAGTCGGTTTCTTGATTGCACCCTCTTGACTCAGGGTGCAGTGCCAAAGAAAGGGCATAATTCAATTTGTCGTTAATGGCTACTCATACTTCAATCTAGTTCTCATCACTAGCGTTGGTGGAGCAGGGGATGTTGAGGCCATTTCTATGAAGGGATACAATGTCCCAGAATTGGCAGAGCAACAATAATCTTCAATGGGAAAATCCTTTCTTTCAAGGTCACCACCAATGATGGGAAAACCATTATTTCTTACAATGATGCTCCCAACAATTAGAAATTTGGCCAAATATTTGCCAAGAGTAGATGCATTGATTTGTAGGTTTTGTTTATTCCCTCGTCAATGTTTTGAACAGTGAAGTGTATGCATTTTATTTTCTATATTTTGCGAGGTTTTTTTCCTTTTGGGTGGTATTTTAGTTATTAATGGTCCTATGATTGTCTAAGGGATATTGCGATGGCCACAATTTTTTGCCTACTCCTCATTCTTCTTTAATATGTACGAAGAATTCCTTGTTTAACACATTCTAATTGGTAGAGGTGGCCTTTCGCCACCAACCCTTTTTTACTTTTGTGTAAATATCTCTTTAAAATAAGATAATATTTTGTTGCTATGACATATTGGTCTCTCTGTTCTTTGAATCCTGAATTTTCAATGATAATTTTTCTATTTTTTAAATACAGAGGATCTTAAAGAAGCTCTCACAAGTAATTAAGTGAAAACCATTAACATCGTGTTAACAAATCACTAATCTAAAGGAATTACACTAGGTGCAGCATTATGTATCCATATTTTAAAATGGAAAATGGTGTGATTTGCAACATTTCATTAAGGAAGGATGGGAAATCAAGAGCCACAATAAAATATGGCGCATGTTGAATCCTTTTATTTTCTTGTCAACTCACATCCACGACTACAAAAGCCAATTCAATCATTCCTTCTTTGTATTTCAGTGGCCATTAATTAGTACGAAACTCATCTATCAGGGTGCTGAAACTAGAGAACAACATATGTCGGTGGACATTAACTTGCTCCCTTTGATGTTGTTAACCAAAACCGAGCCGACTAAACTTGAGCTTACCGCTCAGTTATTAAAAAAAAAACAGTCACGCTGACCTCTTTTTCTTTTTACTTGTCGGTTCTACCGACAAGTTTTACTAGAACCGACAAGTTTTACTTCGACCGCTTGTTGGCTTGACTACTTTGACCACTAGTCGGCTTGATCACTTTGACCACTAGTCGGTTTTACCTCTTCGACCACTAGTCAGTTTTACTTGTTCGACCACTAGTCGCTTTGTCACCTTTGACCACTTGTCGGTTTTACTTGGACTAACTTGCTCTAGTTTGGTTTTAGTTAGAATTTTCAAATTATATTTCTTAGTCTAAAAGACTTTTAAGAAATGACAAATTTTTTTCACCTGTCAGTAAGATGCAGTAAAAACTGACACAATAACAATTCTAGAGAACTATAAAAACATATACCCAAATATTTAGGAATACTTGCTTTGACTACTGTTCCATAAAACCTAGAACTTTCACTACATGAGAAATTTATGGATTCTTGTTCTTTCACTCAACCGTAATTGTAAAAAACATTTACACAAGTAACTATGGAAAGAATGTGTGGCCAAAATAACATGCATACAACCATAAACTATTTCATATAAATAACTTGTCTAGAAATAACAAAGGTATTACAAACTTGTTGATCCAAACTTGTGGGCTCATCGACTGATCCTTTTAGAGAGCTTCAAGTCTTCGAAAGAATCACACACACAGAAGCTTGAGCTTCAACTTCACTCTCTACTTAGAGTTCTCTCTTTCTCTCTTTTTCTCACCTAGAGTTCTTATGTCTTTTGTCTAACTTGATTTACAATCTTCTTCTTCTATTTATAGGAAACCTGAAAATTGCTTCTTCGTGAATCTACAGACTTGTCATTAATGGTTGTAATAACTATCTAACTACAAACTTAGCTTCAGAAATTAATTCAACTGGTTTATATTGTCGAATCGTGGACTCTTCCCTCTTGTCAGACTAACCAACAAGATCGGAACTAATATGGACTCTGACAGAGTTAGCTAAGATCGGATACGGATCTGCAAGTAATTAATATTTCCAACACTCCCCCTTAATTATGAGCAGATGGGGATTTTTTTTTAAACAAAATTTACAAAATGTTTCAGAGCTTAGACTTGCTCTATGCTTGAGAGATTTCACTGTGCAGAACTTGTCATTCCAAGATAACTATGCATATACTAGAATGTGTCCTTTGCCAATGGTTTTGTAAAGATGTCTGCAAGTTGATCTTCAGACCTACAAAATTCCAAACAAATTTCCTTGTTGTTCACCAACTCTCTTATGAAATCAAACCTTGTGACGATGTGCTTGGTTCTCTTGTGAAACACATGATTCTTGAATAATGCAATGGCTGAATTGTTGTCACATAATATGGTTGTCGGTTCTTGATGGTTCTATGACAATTATTTTAACACTCTCCTCATCTAGATAGCTTGACATGCAGCACTTGTAGCTACAACATACTATGCTTCTACTGAAGACAGAGTGACTATGGGTTGTTTCTTTGAAGCCCATGAAACAACACATGTACGAAAATGAAACATGTACCCAACTGTGATCTTCATGTCATCTATGTTGCCTCCGTTGTCACTGTCAATGTAGCCAGTTAGTTTAAAATTTTCTGAGGTTGAATACATAATACTAAGGTCTTTTGTGCCACTTACATACCTCAGAATTCTTTTACCTGCTTTCCAATGTGAGTCCTTTGGTGACTCCATGAATCTTGAGATCAGAATTACTCCATACATGATATCTAGTCTTGTCACTGTCAAATACATAAGGTTTCCAGCAAGCCTTTTAAACAGCGTAGGATCTACAGTTGATCCTTCATCCTCCTTGCTCAATTTTAAACCTATTATTACTGGCGTTGGGGTTGTCTTGCAATTAGACATGTTAATTTTTTTTTTTAAATTCACTTGCATATTTAGACTATGATATAAATATACCACTTTCAGACTATTGAACTTCAATGCCCCTGAAAAAAATTCATAAGCCCCAGATCAGTCATTTCAAATTCACTTTCCATGACTGCTTTAAATTATGCTATGCCAAAGTCACCAGTAAATATTAAATCATCTACATACAAGCAAACAATTAACATCTTACCTTGCTCATCGGCTTTGGTGTACAAATTCGGTTCACTTTCACTTCTGTGAAATCCATTTTCAGTGAGATAGGAATCAATCCAACTGTACCAAGCTCTAGGAGCTTGCTTCAAACCATTCAATGCCTTTTTCAGCCTGTACACTTTATGCTCTTGACTTGGAACTTCATACCCTTGTGGCTGTTCCACATTTACTTCCTCTTCTAGATAGCCATTTAAGAATGCCGACTTGACATCCATTTGATGAACATGCCATTTGTTTTGTGCAGCAATGGGCAAAACAGTTCTGACTGTATCCATGCGTGCAACAGGTGCAAACGTTTCATTGAAGTCGATACTGGGTTGCTGTGTGAACCCTCTTGCTACCATTCTTTCCTTGTTCTTTTGCACATTCCCATCAGCATCTTGCTTTGTCTTATAAATCCATTTGACACTGATTACATCCTTGTCCTTTGGTACATCAACCAGTTCCCATGTCTTGTTTTTCTCAATGCATTCTATTTCTTCATCCATGGCTTGTGCCCATACTTCGTCTTCAACATCCTCTTCAAATGTTAGTGGATCATATATAGGTGCAAATAATGCAAAGAGAGAGAATGAATTAGGTGTACCAGCTTCATATATCTCCCGCAGACTTCTTGTCTTCACTAGTTATGTCGATGTTGACCTTGACGAAATGCTTGATGGAGTCTGATGTCCTCTTGGTGTACTTGTTGGTGTAGCTTGAGCTGCTACTTGTGTCGATGGTCCTTGTGCTGAACCATGTCTTGGTGTCATGGGAGTCGACGGTGCTCCAACCGGTTGACTTACATGTGGTGTTTGAACCACTTCCTCTTCCATATCATCATTGTCGACGTTTGACACAATCTTGACATTTATGTTGACGGTTCCATCCCATGATTCGTTCTCGACAAATTGAACATCCCGACTGATTATTACTTTCCTTGTGACGGGATCATACAGCTTGTATGCTTTTGTGTCTTCTGAATAGCCGACAAAAATACATTTCTGTCCCTTCTTGTCTAGCTTCCTTCTCAACTCATCTAGAACATGAGCATATGCAACACAACCAAAAACTTTTAAATGTGAAACACTATGATTCATACCTGTCCATGCTTCTTGGGGAAATTTGTTCTTCACACTCTTTGTTGGACACCGGTTCATAATGTATACATCAGTTGCGACTGCTTCTCCCCAATATTCATTTGGAAAATGCTTGGCTGCCAACATGCTTCGTGCCATCTCCATGATGGTTCTTATCTTTTGGTACATCTACCAGCTCCCATGTCTAATTCTTCTCAATGCATTCTATTTCTTCATCCATGGCTTGAGCCCATACTTCTTCTTCAACAGCTTCTTCAAATGTTAGTGGATCATATATAGGAGAAAATAATGCAAAGAGAGAGAATGAATTTGGTGTACCAACTTCATATATCTCATGTAGAATTCTTGTCTTCACCGGTTATGTCGATGTCGACCTTGATGAAATGCTTGATGGAGTCTATTGCCCTCTTTGTGTGCTTGTCAGTGTAGCTTGAGCTGCTACTTTTGTCGATGGTCCTTGTGCTCAACCATGTCATGGTGTCATGGGAGTCAACGGTGCTGCGACCAGTTGACTTACATGTGGTGTTTGAACCACTTCCTTTGCCATATCATCATTGTCAACATTCGACACAATTTTGACATTTGTGTCGACAGTTCCATCCCATGATTCATTCTCGACAAATTAAACATCTCGACTGATTATCACTTTCCTTGTGATAGGACCATACAACTTGTATGCTTTTGTGTCTTTAGAATAGCCGACAAAAATACATTTCTCTCCCTTCTTGTCTAGCTTCTTTCTTAGCTCATCTGGAACATGAGCATATGCAACACAACCAAAACATTTTAAGTGAGAAACACTATGATTCATACCTGTCCATGCTTCTTGGGGAACTTTGTTCTTCACACTCTTTGTTGGACACCGGTTCATAATTTATACAACAGTTGCAACTGCTTCACCCCAATATTCATTTGGCAAATGAATGCTTGCCAACATGTTGCGTGCCATCTCCATGATGGTTTTTGTTCTTTCTTTCAGCAATACCATTCTGCTAAGGTGTATACCATGCAATGAATTATTTTTGTATGCCATGGGTCTTGCAAAAATTTAGAAATTCATTCGAAACATATTCACCTCCTCTGTCAGTCCTTAAGATCTTGATGCAGTGTCCACTCTGGTTCTCCACGAGTGCCTTGAACTGCTGAAAATACTATAAATGCATCAGATTTATGTTTCAGAAAATATACTCATTTTTTCCTTGAGTACTCATAAATAAAAGTTAGAAAATAATTGCAGCCACCAATGGATGATATCTGCATTGGACCACAAATATCAGAGTGGACAAATTCAAGTGGTGTGCGAACTCTATAATACTTTCTGATTGGAAAAGTATCTGTATGCTGCTTGCCAACAATACAGCCTTCATAAACCTTTTCTGTTCTATCGATCAATGGAAATCCTTTCACCATATTCTTTGTGTGTAGTAGCTTCAACCCACCAACATTCAGATGTCCAAATATGAAATGCCACAGCCACAATTCATTCTGAAGTTCTGTTTGAAATGCAACTTGCAAATCAGCACTGCCATTTCCTTTCTTGTCGAGGTACTTGACTATTTCTTTACTTTCTGCCTTGAATGCAGCTCCTATATTTGTCTTCCCTTTCATGTCGGGAACTATCCTCAATGGAAAGAAGCAATTGCTTGTCATTGGCACTTTTTCTATTAGCTGGTCACTTGGACGCTTGTCTTTAATCACACAGTGATCATATTCTATGTAGACTCTATAGAATTTTTGTATAAGTTTTCCAATGCTCAACAAATTATGTTTCAGACCTTCAACATGATATACATTAGGGATATACTTACTCTCCCCCTATTTGTATAGAAAACCAACAGTGTCTTTTCCTAAAATAGTAACTTGGACATTGTTTCCAAGTGTAACATCAGTTTGAACTGAATTATCTAGATTGGAAAACAAAATTAAATTACCAGTCATGTGATTGTTGCATACTGAATCTAAGTACCATATGTCACGTGGAATTTCTTGGACATCATTGCATTCACTTGGAGATGTAGATGCCATTAACATTGCACTTGTCGGAGTGCTGGTGCTAGTCAACAGGTTTGGGTTTTTCCTTCTTTGGTCATATTGTTTCTTCCTGCATTAATATGCATAATGACCAAATTTCTTACAATAATGACATTGAATTTTTTATTTATCAAACCTCTAGTCACTTGGATGACTTGGATTCTGATACTCTCCTCTACCACCGACATTTACAGGACTTCTACCTCGTCCTCCTCTAGAAGAACTTCTTCCTCTACCTCTGAAGTTGTTTCTCCCCCCGCCTCTAGCACGGCTTATGGATGACTGTGTTGCGAATGCACCTTGCAATGATGGTTGTGTTCTGTTGAGCCTGTGTTCATGATTGATGAGTGAGGCTTGCATCTCATCAATGGTAAACATCGAAATGTCTATGTGTTATTCCAATGTCACAACCAAGTTTTCAAATCTTGGGGGAAGACTTCTTATAATTTTTTCAAGAACCCTTTGGTATTCTATGGCTTGTCCATGACATTTCAGGTTGTTTATCAAACCAACAAATCTGGTGTAGAATGAGTCTACAGTCTTTGAATCTTTCATGGACAAAGATTTAAAATCTCTTCTCATAATATGCAACTTGGAAGTCTTTACCTTGCCTATGCCTTGATAGGCGGTCTCCAATGTATCCCATGCTTTCTTTGCGTTAATTGTTTCTCCTACTCTTGGGAGTAAGCTTTCATACATGGCTTGATGTATGTAAAACAGATCTTTTCCATATTTCTTCCTTTGTTCTCTCAAGAAATATTTCTCATCTTGTGTGAGATTGTTATATGATGTCATATCTGATCGTTCTGCATAATCATGCTGGAGTATCTCCCAGACATATTGACCTCTGAACAAAGCCTTCATAGTTAGAGACCAATATTCATAATTCTTTCTTGTAAAAATTGGAGTTTGCAATGAACCATAAGTGCAATCCATTTTTTTTTTAATTTTTAATTTTCCTTAGAAAATTACTTTTGCACTTTTAAGACAAGATTTATTTCCTAAACCTTGCTCTGATACTAATTAGAAAAAATTGAGCCGGATAAACTTGAGTTTATCGCTCAGTTATAAATAAATAAATAAATTCACGCTGACCTCCTTTTATTTTTACTTGTCGGTTCTATCGACAGGTTTTACTAGTCGGCTTGATCACTTCGACCACTAGTTGATTTTACCTCTTCGACCACTAGTTGGTTAACCTCTTCGACCACTAGTCGGTTTGACACCTTCGACCACTAGTTGGTTAACCTCTTCGACCACTAGTCGGTTTGACACCTTCGACCACTTGTCATTTTTACTCAACTGAGCTTGTCGGTTTTACTTGGAATGACTTTCTCTTGTTTGGTTTTAGTGGGAATTTTCAAATGATATTTCTTATTCTAAAAGACTTAAGAAATTACAAATGTTTTTCACCTGTCAGTAAGATGAAGTAAAAATCGACACAATAACAATTCTAGAGAACTATAAAAACATATACCCAAATATTTAGGAAGACTTGTGTTGACCACTGTTCCGGAAAACCTGGAACTTTCACTGGGTGAGAAATTTATGGATTCTTGTTCTTTCACTCAACCATAATTGTAAACAACATTTACACAAGTAACTCTAGAAAGAATGTAAGACCAAATAAACATGCATACAACCATAAACTATTTCATATAAATAACTTGTCCGAAAATAACAAAGGTATTACAAACTTGTCGGCTCAGCGACTGATCCTTTTCCAAAGCTTCGGCTCTTCGACATAATCACACACACAGAAGCTTGAGCTTCAACTTCAGTTTCTACTCAGAGTTCTCTCTTTCTCTCTTTTTATCACCTAGAGTTCTTTTGTCTTCTGTCTAACTTGATTTACAATCTTCTTCTTCTATTTATAGGAAACCTGAAAATTGCTTCTTCATGAATCTACAGACTTGCCATTAATGGCTGTAATAACTATCTACCTTCAAACTTAGCTTCAGAAATTAATTCGACTGGTTTAGATTGCCAAATCGTGGATTCTTTCCTATTGTGAGACTGATCGACAAGATCTGAACTGATACGGATTCTGACAGAGTTGGCTGAGATTAGATACGGATCTACAAGTAATTAATATTTCCAATAGGTGTGACTGCCTCGAACGTGAATGAGACAGTGGATTTTGTCGACAGGGAATTCTTTCTCTTGTGTAGAAAATGAAAATCAGCAGCAACATTATAGAAAGTGCAGGCAACTAGAGTTAATTAGTTCAATCATGCCAGGTTTCGATCGGTGAATTATCAAATTTATCATTACCAAGGTTGGCTAGGTGAGGAGAAAGAGACACGTCACCTTTTTATTTTTCCCTTTTGTATTTCTTCTATTGCTACGACGTGGTTGACATCAATACCGTATTACGGTACACTTACTGTTAACAAAAGCTTTGTAGACGTCATATTTTATCCTCTCAACGAATCTACGCGTTGAATACACTGAGTTTTGTGCCAAGCCACAAATTTGAAATTAATGGATTTAATGGAGAATTGGGTGGGATTTAATTATACAAAGCTAAAAAAACAATAGTTTCCTCTATGACAATGAAATATCCAGAATTGGCCAAAGACTTTTGTAATTCTTAATAAAAACAATTTTTAATGATAGATAACATTAATCCTAATTAGAGAATTCAAACATTGAAATAAGAGAAGGTGAATTTATTGGGCCAAAAGAGAAAATTAATAGTGAGACCAGTAACAAAAACGAATAGCATACACAAGCAGAACCTTTCCACATGTTTCATTCTATGAAGGTACTAATGCATCTTGATTTGCATAGCAAGGAAGCTTGGACTGTATAGATTTATTATAAGAAATTAGCTCTAATTCGGCAAAGATAAACTATACAATGGTTAGTTCAGCTAGTTCCTACATTAAAGCTATTTTACATTATAAGTTCAACATAGTTACACTTCAATCATAGATACGTGATTCTGTGATGGTATACAATAATGCATGTCTAAACTCAACTCAACATTTTTTAACGCACGTCACACTATGATCACACCTACATATATCCACATAACTATGATGTTCAACTCTCTTAAGCACAACGATTTTGTGATGGTATATAACTAGCATAAATCCATTTTAAATATCGATCTATCAAGCACCTAGAGGAATCCAATTTTTTGAGGAGTACATATTTTTACCATTTGGATGTCTATCTGTACTTGGGTTTAAAATGGATCTATGCTAGTTTAATTTTTTTTAATATTTTATTTAAGTGGATATGTAATTTATATTTTTCTTTTTTTATTTTATTTTTTCATATTATATTTAATTTAATGTATATATAGGATCTCCCCCACACTGGGTTGGAGAACACCTAGTTTCTCTTAGTGCAATAAAATACTAGCATAGAGCCGTTTTAAACTGATATCTATCAAGCACCAAGAGGGATCCAATTTCTTGAGGTGTATATTTTTTTACCATTTGGATCTCTATCGACACTTGATAGATGTGGGTTAGAAATGGATCTATGCTAGTTTATTTTTTTGTTATTTTTAAGTCAATATGTAATTTTTCTTTTTCTTTTTTTAATATTTTTTAAGTCAGTTTAAAATGGATCTATGCGAGTTTATTTTATTATTATTTTTAAGTCTATTTGTAATTTATATTTTATATTTTTTAATATTTTTTATTTATGTGGGTTAGCATAATGTGACTAACCTCAGAGGATCTCCTCCACCCCATACTGCACTGGAGAGCACCTAGCTTCTCTTGGTGCAATAATGCATATATTCCAAACAAGCTAAATAAACTTGCATAGATTAGGCATATTTATAATTTCATTTACTAAAATTATGACATTCCTTCTTGATGTATATAGACAACGATAACATAAAAATATTACTTATTTATCTAGATGTAAATTATGTATACACCGACTTAAAAACAATGGTTATATAATATGTAGTTGCAATATCTTTATATCCCTATATATAACAACATTGTTAAGATTTCAATCATATTTTGAAGATTTGATAATTATATGCCTAATTTAAAAAAAGTACAGTTTCATTTACTAAGATCATGGTATTCCTTTTGGATGTATATAGGCAACGATAACATAAAATTTTTACTTATGTATCTCGATGTAAATTATGTATACACCAGCTTCGAATAATGGTTATTGTATAATATGTAATTGCAATATCTTTATATTGTTAAGATTTCAATTATATTTTGAAGATTTGATAATTATTTGTTTGTAAATGTTAAATATCATATGCCCAGTTTCAAAAAAGTACATTTAGTATCAAAATCTCCAACTCTAAATACTTTGCCAATATTGGCAAAGGAGAGAAGAAGCTGCAATGGCATCAAGACTTTCATTGGCCAATCGTGCATGTATTGTTGTGATTTTATAACTACTTGAACATGTTTAAATACTTAATAAGCAATTACATTTGGCAATCGTACATGTATTGTTGTGATTTTATAACTAATTGAACATGTTCAAATAGTTAATAAGCAATTACATTTGCCAATCGTGCATGTATTGTTTTGATTTTATAACTACTTGAACATGTTTAAATGCTTAGTAAGCAATTAATAAGCAGTTACATTTGCCAATGCTTAGTAAGCAGTTAATAAGCAGTTACATTTGCCAATCGTGCATGTATTGTTGTGATTTTATAACTACTTGAACATGTTTAAATACTTAGTAAGCAGTTACATGTTAGAGTTTATATCCGAAAACCATGAGAGTTTTCACAATTACCCCTGCGATTGATACCTGAGATCAATTAGTGAGAAAGTTGGCAGTCGCATGACCGCCTATATTCTCTGTTTGATATCATTTGAATATTGTCTGTCGCTGTAAAGTGTTGTAGTATATAACCAAATGTAAAACTACTGTAGGAACTATCAACAAGTGTAAAAATCTTTGCATGTACTCAAGGATTAGGTAGATGCTACTGTTGGTCAGGAAAATGTAGTATGATTCCAACCATAATGTGCACTGTTAGTATTACCAGCATAGATCCAAATCCCAGTCTCTATCAAGCACCGAGAGGGATCAAATCTTTGGAGTTGCAGACCTCTTCTTAAGTATTGCACTCAACTATCAGCTTTAATGTGATTCAGACCAAAAGGCACATTTTTTTTTATTTAAGGTCCACAAATAATATTTTTATTATTAATATTTAATACTATTTATGGCTGCATATAATATTTTTTATTTTGTTAGGAAAAAACATTCAAACATCTCCCCATACATAGTTTTAAAACCATGTGCAAGGCCCTCCTAAAATCATGGGTTGTTTAGGAGGCCTTGCACATGGTATTAAAACCATTTGCAACTACCTCCTAAACCATGTACAACAAAACCATGGGTTGTTTAGGAGGCCTTGCACATGGCTTTAAAACCATTTGTAAGGCTCTCCTAAACCATGTACAATAAAACCATGGGTTTTTAAGAGGCCTTGCACATGGTTTTAAAACCATGTGCATGACCAACATTTTTTTTGCGAATAACTCAATTTTTTATTTTTATTATTTTTTATTATTTTGTTAAGTAGAAACATTACAACATCTCCTGTTTTTTTTCTCACTTACTGCAGATAATTAAATTTTTTATTTATTTATTTATTATTTTGTTAGGTAGGAACATTACAACATCTCACCCATATTAGATTGTTTTTGTGGCCGACATTTATTTTGGAAGATAATTAAAAGTTTTATTTTTTATAGCCGACATCTACGTAACGTTACGTAACGTTACAAGATCTCCCCCATACTGGGCTGTAGAGCGCCTCTCGGCGCAATAACATTTTTAATTACCATAATGTGCACTGTTTGTGTTATAGCATATTTAATTACCTTATTTATATTGATTTAAATGAAATAGGTTCTAGTTATAATTTTGTATGATATCACAACAACCCTATAAAACCTAAATCTTAAGCTTAAACTCATTATTGCCACCTTACTTTTAGCCCTCATCTAGTGAATTGTAGATTGCAGACTGTGGGAAGCTTGCAATGGGAGGTAAGTAGCTACTTCTCACCTTTAATTTATTGTTAGTCTACGTCTTCCGTAGCGAGGACTAGTACTAGAAATTGCAGAGTCTACCATATTGGTTACACCACTTCTATACACTTCTTATTGTTTTATAGTGTGAAACTTATAAACACTATTATAACATACTCAATGGCAGAGAATTGTAGCTTTGCTGCTCAAAAATCTTATTATACCTGCCTCAACAGGTATATTTTAATCGATTGCAAGTCAAACTCTTTTGACTTTGGTATTAGTTGGTGTCTTTTGAGGAAGTGATAAAGAATTAAAATCTGTTTTGCAAAGTATGACTTAGGGATTTGTAAAAATTTTTTTTTTAATTTTGTTAAAAAACTACTTTTATAAACAGCTGATTGGTGGATAGAAGATGATGTAAACTTTGGAATTTGGTATCTGGATTTGAGTTGACATGTGGCAAGATGACGTCATAAAAAGCTACGCTAACAGCAACGAACACGGTTTGGACGACTCTTTTGGGGTCGGTTCAGGGAATGGCTACGATACCTACCGAGGCCAGGGAAACGGTAATGGATATGTATATGGCGACAGCGAGGCTTACCATCCTGGTTCTGGTAGTGGAGCCGGCTACAAAGAAGCTGGGAGTGGCTATCGTTCTGGTTCTGATAGAGTCGATGAGTACTATTCACAAAACAATGTAGGGAACGACGCGGGTGCCACATACAAAGAGTTTTCTGGCAACGGCGTTGGTTATGGCACTGATTCTAGCTACCGTGGTGCAACTTATGGTTCGGGTTCTGGATTTGGATCTGGCTCCGACTGGCATGGCTCTAATGATGGCTATGGGCGAGGTGGTGAACAATACGCCTCGGGCTACGGTGGACGATCGAAAAGCAATGGCGCCTACCGTTCGGGTTATGGTGGTGGCTATATCACTGGTTCTGGTAATGGTAATGGCTACGAAGCGGGCTCTGGCATTGGCAACGCATAATATGTTGCTGGCAATGGTTATTACAAGGAAACTCCCTAAAGACATGTTCTGCTTGGTAATAAAGCCTTGTAAATTTTTGCATCATGCATATGACTGTATTTGGTTTTTATTGCTAGCCTGGCCAGGTATTGCAGTTTTGATGCATTGAAAGACAAGAAAAAATGAATGATTTCTACATTCATAATCTTGTTAATTTGGAATTTAGATGGCAATGCTAAAGCCATAAGTGTAAGCTTGTCTCTATTATAATGTATTGCTCAGTAAGTCGACGCATATTTAGTGGAAAAAATGCCATTATTGTTATGACTCACATTTCAGTTCTTTCGTTTTCCAGTAACGCGTTTAAAGAGCGCAAGAGTGCACCCGTCCAAACTGCAAAATAGAGATAAAAATATCTAACACAATACAAGTAGTGCAGTTTTGAACGAATTGGTTAGTTAAATCTATGTTCAAAGGTTTGGTTGAAGTAGCTGTAATCGAAAAGTAATAACCTCGCCAATGTTAATAATCGAAAATTTAAATGTTCAAATTGCAATTTGGAAGGTTTGAATGATTTGGATCATTTTAGAACTGGACAGGAGACAATTTTAACCAGATTTAATGAAAATCCGCGAAAAAAAAGAAGGCGTTTTAGTTATCTTTTATCGTACTCGCAATTCTCGTTGAGAAATCTTTTTAGATACAATAGTTTTGACATCGTGGCTTTCCGTGGCAGAAAAAACATTGTGATTGCTACCTATAACTGTAATCATTCACCTACTAGCACCATAGAGTAGCACTAGTGTTCAGTGTCTTCTAATGTTGAGTGCATCACTCGCACGGCATTCTCTCTTCATTTTGTGTTAGTCCCAAAATATTGGTCTCGCAAATGCTGCACGGCAATCCATTTTTATATAAAAGAAATGCATTTCTTTCCATTTGAAAATTGCAATATCCATGCTGTGATAATTCACAGCAGACCAAATTTTGGTGAATATAATGACAGTCACAATTTCCAAACAAATCTCTTTCAAAAATTTACGATTTTTTAATGCTCAGTTTTTCCTACACTAATCAACGATTTACGATTTTATTTTAAGCTACTACGATAAGTGTTATCTGCAAGGCCCCACTGGAAGCCTGGATTATCATGACTATTTTAGTCAAAACTTATCAGGATTATTTTAATCAATTGATTAATAAAATTTACTGGTAAGTTAAAAATATGTTTTAAGTTAACGTTATTTTTTCAGCTGTAATTAATAGTAATTAATAAGATCAATAAAAAAATTATTATAATTTACTATTGAGGCCCGCAAATATGGCCCTATCTACACGTTCCAATTTCTCAATTCCAATCCCTCGTTCTCTCAGAACCGAACCCACCAAAATTGCCAGAACCCCTTGTCCTCTTCTTCCCATTAGACGAATCTGAGGTTCTCTTGCGAGTTCTAGTATGGCAAGCAATGCTCTCAGCACCATTTATTCTTTTTTCAGAGGGAGAATTCATAGCAATTGAATTAGAATGGAACTCACCTGGAATTGTAGCAGGCTTTGGAGCAATTGGCCTGTATCTGGACATGATCTGGTCTGTTTTTGAACCTTGCCAAGCAGGTTCCTCCCAAATTCATCCCACCCATCATGGTAATCACCTTTCTTCAACCCACAAACACAACTGCATGCAATAACCTGATTACATACACAGAGCCACAGAATGGTAAATTCACAACCCACAGTGATATATCCACACAGAACACACTACACGGAAATGGATTATTTACATACAAGCTAGATGATTTTACATCCCACCCATCAGGGCCACCACCCTGCTTCAATTCAAAAACCTAACTGCATGCAAAAATCTAACGGCATATATACAGTGACAGGATGTATTCAGAATTCAGAATGATATATACAGATCACACAAGATATACATGAATGAGATATAATAGACAGGTGATTTTACAGTGGGATTTAATGTTATTTGTGAATACCACTATGATTATAAGAATACCGATGTAACCAAACAAGATTTGTCGACAAATATACTTACAGTAAACACATTAATCTGTGTATTTTCCTGCTACGCTATCATTTCCATACAATAGAATTACAGTAATGTGCAGAGAAGTAGCTGATGCTTCATAGGTTTGAGATGATAGACAGATGAGTATGAATTGCACCACGTGTAATGAATCCTCCACGTGTAGAAAGTGAGGCTCTTGTCTGTCCTCACCATTTCACTCTCCCTTCAAACTGTGAATTGCCTCATGTCTCTATCTCTCACTTCATTGTTTCTTCTCAACCACATGCAAACTTTTATATATCCCAGTTTTATGAAGGGTATATTGGTTTCCTTCCTTTTAAATGCCCATTAATGGAAGGAACGAACGAACGAATGCAGGCCATTCATTGAGAATCAAATCAATTTGCACACGTGGATATGTCGCACTGATTGGGCAAATCAGTGGCACCTCCATCAGTGGGAAACTGGATAGAATTTTAGACTAGAATCTCATAATATTCTATCTACATACTGTCTCAGTCTCAGATATATATATATCATATCGATATATTTATCGAATATTTGTCACGGGTATAGTTTCGAAAGAGAATGAGTGAATGATTCTCCTTATTAAATGTTATTATTTTAAATAAATCATGTAAAATTTAAATTTAAAGATCTTATTTTAATTAAAAATATCTAGAAAAAAAATTAATGTGTTATTTTTTGCAGTATAACATAAAATGGCTTTATGTTAATTTTGATTTTTATAATTTTTAAGTAATTTAAAATTGAATCATATATATATATATTCATTATCTCGTCTATATTATTTAGGCAACATTTTCATTCTATTAAATTTAAAAAAATATCAAAATTATGATAATTAAAATAATAAATTAATTTTAATATGATTTAATTGATATTAATTATTATTATTTTTAAATTCTAAACACAGTAATATTTACCAAATTTAAGTTAAACAAAATAATATTTCAAAACTTAAACTTAATACACCATTGAAACCTAAAGATACCCTAGTGAATACATAATAATGTGGAAAATAATGAGATGTCAACGTTATGATTAATTGAAACCTAAAGATAACCTCGTGAATATATATAATAATGTGGAAAATAAGATGTCAATGTTATGATTATTGTAAGGAACAAAGTTGAAAAACTCAGTTTGAAGGATAGGTGCTATATAAAATAATGTGGAAAAACATTGAAATGTCAATATTATGATTACCATAGGGAACAAAGTTGAAAAACTTGGTTTGAATGATAGTTTAACAAGCTGAGATAGAATTTTATTTGGTTGTGGGTGGGTGTGTGTGCAGACTCGTTTTTAAAGTTTTTGTTTGTCTGTTGAGTTTGATATTCAGGTTTGCAGTGAGTTTGATATTCAGCTGGTGTAGTGGATATTGTTCACTTTATCTTATAAGAGGTTTTAATAGATTAAAAAAAATAGAGGTGGTGTAGTGGATAATGCTCACTTTATTTATATGGATTTAATAGATTAAAAAAAATTGTTTTCATATTTTATATTAAAAAATGGTTTTTGTTTTAGTATATAAAAATTTTTTTAATCCGAATCCGTTAATAAGATATTTTTTTTAATCTTAATTATTTGATATTTATTACGTTAAAGATGTGTATATGTTAGAATTTTGGGGTGGAATACTATCTATGCTTTTTCATCTACCTATGAGAACACACAAATGTACTATCCAGATTGCTTCTATGGGTGTTGTCCAAAATTAAACGAGAATAAGACAAGTCTACTGTCAAGATTGATTTTATGGTTGTCGTCCAAAATTAATAATAAATAATTTCAAAAAATAAAAAATATCTTAATGAACATGTGATAAGTATATTAGATACAACTACGAGCTTAACTCCATATATTATTAGATAAAATTATTAGCTTAACTCCAATGATTCTAGAACTATTAGCTCAACTTAAACTTTTATAATCACAGTTATATTGGATAACTATCACTATTAGCTTAACTCCCATGATTCTACAACTATTAGCTTAACTTTAACTCTAATCACTTAATGTTTAGTCCAATTTCATTTGGCATCTAGGAGTCTAGCTAATGTGCACTCATGTAAGAGTAGAACTCCTAATAAACTCTTCCAAACACCTAATAAACTCTAGCATCTAATAGTTGGGCATCTAGCCAATATACAATTCATATTACATGTTTAGGTTTTCACCATAGATATAATTACGATTTCCATTCTTTTTAAAGGAGGTTAGTCTAACTCATAATTAACAATTTCAAAAAAATTAAAAATAATTTAGTTAACATCTGATAAGTACAATTCATGATAGTTGGAAAAAACAAACTTCACTTTCAACTATTTGATTATTAGGTACAACTATTCAATTATTAACTTAAATATAAGATGATGCAACTATTAGCTTAACTTACTTTTAATTGAATTGCAATTGCCAATATATTAACTTTTAAATTAACTATTAGATACAACTATTAGCTTCACTCCAATTATTGTACAATTGTTATTTTAGATTAACTCCAATGCTCCTACAACTATTAGCTTAACTTTAACTCTAATCCCCATTATATTGGATAACTATTAAATTATTCCAATAGTGATACAAATATCAAATATTAAATTAAAGTTAGACTCTTGACTTCATCTCTTAGCATGAAAAGTTGGGCTTGATTTCAGTGAAACCATGCACCAGGAACAATTACTTAGGTAATGTGCAGCTTATGTGACACTCAAAGTCCATTTAGCTATTAGATACAACTATTTGTTTAACTCCAATGATGATACCACTATGA
>LPNX010994020.1:0-59881 GCA_001517045.1 Pseudotsuga menziesii
ATTTCCTCACCTGGAGATACATTTAACCTTTATATGTCTTTGAAATTATTTTATCATTCTATTAGATAAGTCTTATCCAACTACAAGGAATTACCCTCTTCTACAATCTATCCTAAATAAGAGAAAGGTAGAGAGAGATAGACAAAAATAAGAGAGAAAAAAAATATTACGGTATTTTTTAGATAAATTTTGATCATGAAGTCTAATTGGGGCAATATTGGTATCGTTGGAAAGGTATTGTCGAGGGATACATATTTTGTGCTTTGAGTTCTGCGTGATCCATCACGGTTTGACCTAGGCATGCATTTTTGTAAATATGATCATGAGGAATCTCGAAAAGCATCTTTTAACGCATCTTCGATAAGTTGCTTTAAAATGTGCTTTTCATAAAGTATCTTTGAAAAGATGCTTTCAAAATATGTTTTTCGAGATTCATTCTGCTCATATTTACAAAAACGAATTCCCTGGCTATACCTCGAGGAATCTCGCAAAGCTCCAAACAAAAAAGTTGTATCCCTGGACAAGACCTTTCCAACGGTGTCAAGAGCACCCCAATCTGACTTTGGGATCAACATCTATCGCAAAAATACCGTAATATTCTATTTTTCTCTCTCATTTTTGCCTATCTCTCTCTACCTTTTTCTTATTTAGATTACATTTTGGCCTTGGTAACTCCTTATTTGAAGGTCCATTATAATTCTTTGCAACTAATTCTATCTCCTCAGTACTACATATTCAAACATTATATGATTAATCCTTTCATGATCCATTTTACATATAGACTTTATTATTCTCTACAACTTTTGATATGTGGTTTCCTTATTTTATGCAATTCAATTAAAATGAAGTATATTTAGCATATCAATCATATACAAATCAAACTTCTTAAAATATTTTTCTATAAGCAAATTCAATGAGTTAGAATCAATCGAGATAAGATTGAACTCTTCCGCATACCAAAAAAATTTAAACATGATACAACATTATCTTAATAGTTATCTTTTAATTGTATTACAATGGCATTTATCTTCTCATGGTATTTCTTTCATTTTCTATATTTGGAATTGTTTTTCCATATAATTAATCTCTATTTAACAAAGTTACAAAGTTCATTAGTTTCATAGAAATAGTTTTTAATTACAACATATACAATATTTTTGTAAAAAAAATCATATCATGTCCTTTTAAAAAATAATTAGCACTTTCCCATTCACATGTTCATTCAATTCTTTTGTAACATGATTCTTTTCAACCTACCCAATCCAAGGTCTAACTACACAAAAATGAGAGAGAAAAATAGAATATTACGGTATTTTTGAGATAAATTTTGACATCTGATTCGGATTGGGGCGCTCTTGGTACCGTTGGAAAGGTCTCAACAATGGATACAACTTTTTTGTTTTGAACTTCACAAGATTATTTACAGTTTGTTCGTGGCATGCATTTTTGTAAATTTGGACATAAAGAATCTCGAAAAACATCTTTAAAAATATGTTTTATGAAAAAATATTTTAAAGCATCTTTGGTAAGATGCTTTAAAATATGTTTTTTCATAAAGAATCTTTGAAAAGATGCTTTTTGAGATTCCCCATGCCCAAATTTACTAAAACAAACTCCCTAGCCAAACTGTAAGGATTCTCATGAATCTCTAAACTCAAAAGTTGTATCACTCGATGAGACCTTTTCAACGGTACCAAGAACTCCACAATCCGACTTCGGGAACAAAAGTTATCACAAAAATACCATAATATTCTATTTTTCTCTCTCATTTTTGTATCTCTCTCTACCTTTTTCTTATTTAGGATACATTTTGGGCTTGGTAATTCGTTATTTGAAGGTCGGTTATGATTTTTCGCAACTAGTTTTATCTCCTAAGTACTTCACATTCAAATATTCAAACATTATATGATTAATCCTTTCATGATCCATTTTCAATATGGACTTTATTATTCTCTACCACTTTTGATAAGTGGTTTCCTTATTTTATGCAATTCAATTCAATGAAGTATGTTTATCATATCAATCATATACAAATCAGACTTCTTGAAATATTTTTCTATAAGCAAATTCAATGAGTTAGAATCAATCAAGATAAGATTCAACTCTTCCATGTAGCAAGAAAATTCAAATATGATCCAACATTATCTTAATAGTTATCTTTTAATTGTATGACAATGGTATTTCTCTTCTCATGGTATTTCTTTCATTTTCTATATTTGGAATTGTTGTTCCATATAATTAATTCCTATTTAATAGAGTCACAAATTTCATTAGTTTCATAGAAATAATTTCTAATTACAACATATACAACATTTTTGTAAAAAAAATTCATATCATGTCCTTTTAAAAAACAATTAGCACTTTCCCATTCACATGTTCATTCAATTCTTTTATAACACAGGTATTTCCAACCTACCCCATCCAAGGTCTAACTACACAATATCATTCAAAATGGTGATACTATACTACATTTCAATAAAAGCCATTAACCAAGGTCATTTCTATGTACTAGTTGAACATTATCAAGGAAATCGAATTCACATATCAATATCATATTTTAAATAGAGGAATAGTAAAGAACACCTTAAATTACTCTTTCACATATAATGTATTTGCTAGCATTTTTCAATGATCATTTCAAAGATTTAGAAAAAATTCATGCTAGCTTCAACTCAGAGTTGAATATTTAGAAACAATCCATGCCAACTAGAGGTTGGCATCATTAAGTCAATGAGAGGATGCCTTATACCATGAGGGGGAAGATAGAAAAGGTATAGGTGGGAGAATGCTAGTAGGGGGTGACCCCAATATAAGGGACAATGAGTTAGAGATGCATTTTTTTATCACCCTTAAGAGCATAGATGAGTGAAAATGGGTTGATATGGATGATTGGTTGGTGCCTACATGCCTCCAAATGATAGAGCTTGATTCTAGGGTGTTGCACACTAGCATGGCATGCTTGTGTGGCGGGAATAGTGATTGTATGAGGACTTCCTAGGAGTTAGCAATAGAAGTAGGATTAGAAGAAAAAATACTAGCTCTAGAAGTAGAGGCACCACCTTCAACAATAGTTCCATAGGTACCATCCCCACCATGACCACTAGTGGTAGTGGTGGCACCATTAGCCAAGGAAGTTGTATGCCTACCATTGATGGTTCATCCCTTTCCTACATAGGGGGGTATATAGATATGTATAGGATGTGAGGCCCATTTTGTTTATGCATTTTGATGGTTACCAATTGGAGGTGGTTTTCTGATGTACTCGCATGAGTTTATTTTCCAATGCAACCCATTAATGGGCACACGATGCACATAATGTTTACATATACATACATACATATTGTTTAGTAAATTTTTATTTTTGTTTTTTTTAATTTGTGTTTCAAAATGGATGGATGTGATGATTTCCATATGTATTTATATTTATGCATGTGTGATGGTCATGGCATAAATTGATGGAAAAACATAAAATTTATTTCCTTAGATGATAAATAAACTCATCAATGTAATAAATACCAATCCAAAATTTCTTTTGCAGTTTGATCTATAATGGCATTATAAATTGTATCGAAATGGATTAATAGGATGGTTTGAAACTATTGAGCTATAAGTTGCACTTGAGGAACTTTGAAAAGACACAATAATCACGAATGTGGAACTATAATGGCATTATAAATCCTATGCAAATTGATTAATATGATGGTTTCAAACTATCGAGCTATAAGTTGCACTTGAGGAACTTTCAAAAGACACAATAATCACGAATGTGGAAGACATTGTTGAAATGTACAACAAGTAATTGAGAATCCAGAAGGTCATGAAGATAGTGAAAGTGGTTATGAATTGGATTGACCCATAATCCATTGACGACATCATATTCTTCTTGGTTATTAGTTGTTGGGATGAGACATTCACCACCCATGTGGAAGAGCATATATATTGGAGTCTAAAAACCCCAAGTAGTACCCCAAGTAGTAGGTGCAATATTATTTGACTAATGACTTATGTCATTAGTGAAGCCAACATAAAAATCAATTCTTGAAGTCATTTGCAAAGGAAACAAAAAAGTGTTTGATAAACTACATTTTAGGAAAGGGGGTTTTGATAAATAAAGATAAAACAAAGGAACAAAAAATGTTATATGTAAAATGTTTTGAAAATGACTCTATAGGTTAGGGAGAGAAATCATTCAATTATAACCTATTGACAATACTTTGAAGAATACCTCTTTCAATGAAACCTAGCACGTATGTGCTTTTGAGGAGGCATAATTTGAATATGTATGCTCCTTTCCAAAGGAAAAAGTTTACAAGTCCTAGTTTGGTATCCTATTTGTGATAAAAAAACGTGGACAATATCACCTTCATTAAAGGTGTGAGAAAGAACTTGACATCCTAATGAGATTTGGAATCTTTCTTCTCATTTATTTTTGTAGTGAGACGTGACATTCTTGATCAATGTGTTCCAAATTTATTATACGTTGCCGAAGGATATGAGTTTTACGGAGTAATTTAATTGCACTAGCGGGCATGTGCATCTCACACGGGATGGGTAGCATTGCCTAAATGTCTTAAAAAATATCAAAGGGAGTGAATCCCATGATTATTTTAATAAAATTTATATATTCCCATAGTGAAGATAATAACATGGGATGCTAATTGGCTTTTTCTTGGTTTACTGTCCAACTAAGCATGGATTTGAACACATTATTAACAGACTCAACCTGGCCATTTGCTTGCAGATATTAAGGAGTGGAAAACTCATGGGTAAATCCAAACAATAAAGATGATTCTTGGGACATATCATTTTGAAAATAAATTATATTTTCAGATACCAATTATTTAGGTAGGCCAAAGTGTGTAATGATTTGTTTAAAAAAGAAAGCCTAATAATTGTGGTGACACTGTTATTGAAAGTGAGAATTTCCTTAACTCATTTGATAAAATAATTTACAATGGTGACAATAAATTAATTCCATGGGAAGCTATGGGATGGCATTCCATAAAGTTAATCCGACATTTATAGATTGGGACAATAGTGGTGATGAAGTGCAAAGAATCTAGATGATTTCTTGAGTTGCTAGAAAATATTTGATAGGTTTCACATCTTTGGATGATGTGAATAAAATCGTTGAAGAGAAATGGTAAAAAAGTAACTAGTGCACATGAGTTTTTAGGCAATGGCCACACAGATAAGTGGTTATGACATGCATTCCATAGAGATCATTGAGGACATGGTTGTCCTCATCATGAGATAATCACCACCGTAGGATGGTTTTAGAACCTCAATATAGAGAACACTTCCAATGAGGAGATAATTAATGGATTGGTGACATATGCAATGACAATCATTAAATCTAGATGATAAGCGATTTTTTTTGTTTATATATATATATATATATATATATATATATATATATATGTGGTATTGTCTCTATACTAGGGTGTTTGATGGATAGTATGAAAAAATGCTAGTCAAGAAACTAACTATTTATATGGAGTCCATATAGTTGGTAGGTTGTGAGTTACGTTGTATGTACTTATCTTTTTTTAAGACATTGTAACACCAGGGTTTTGACCTTGTTTGCATTTAAATAATATGATGTAAATAATCGTGGTGTCATAGCTCAAGGAAAAAGCCTCACTATCGATTTAGTGCATATGTTTTGGCGATTAAGATTTAGGTCGATGGTGTTTTTATGCTAGCTTAATGTTATAAGTTTGGACATCATGTTAAATTTGCGGTTTTTAATTAAAATCCTACAGCCATCTATGTCAATGCAACAAAATGAGATGGGGGCACGATTTTTCCTAAGGATAAGGGTGGGAATTCCAAGAGTGGGTAGAAATTCAAAATGGGCAGAGCACCATTTCCAGAAAAAAGTTTTTAAAAATTTCTTGGGAAAGAAAACACCAAAAAAAACGCCTGCCTTTCCTTCATGCAGTCACGTTTCACCTTCCCCTCACATTTTGGACTATGTTGAACGTTTTGGCAAGGGGGATTTGGCATTCACACAAGAAGCAAAAACCGCTCTGAGTCTTGATCCTTCATGAATTTTCCTATTCTGTGAATTTTTTTCCGTTTTCTGATTTTCCTGTCTGTTAGTCGTTTCCTAAATGTGAATGCCTAGAATCCAATTTGTTTTTTTGAATTAAGTGACTAGCAAACAATTTCATTTTGGTAATTGCAGTAGTCGTTCTGGCTCAGGAAATGCTCATAAAATCGTAATTGCTGTGTGTGTGTGTATTCCTTGGCTTCTGTTATGTTTTGTTAATCCAAGAACTGAGATCGATGTGTGTACATCCTCATTTGACATTTGAACTAATTTAGGGAACGGAAATGGAATCTGGACTTGCTTGATAAACCTAGTGTGTGAATGAACCCCACAGACCAAACTAGAGGGTTGGTTTTCCTCTTTGCATACTCTGAATAACACTGGAAGGGAAGGCATGGCCTGAGGGATTGTGTAGCAGAGAAGGGGATACTTCCTTGTGTTGGGTGTGCAAATGTTTAGAAGTCAGGATAGATCCAATGTAGGTGTCCATAGCTCTGGGATTGAGCTCACTTGCTTAGCAGTCAGTCTCTCCACCTCCTTGGAAGCCTAATAAACCCAACTGGAAGGATGACTTGGCTGGTATCCTGATAAACCCATATGTTGGCTTGGTTGTGTCTTGTGTGAATTTTGACTAAGTGTAAACCACTATCTGTGTAACCTGATAAACCCAACTAGAAGGATGGCTTGGATTGGATGGTAGCATGCTAAACCCATATGTTGGCTTGGCTGTGACTTGTATAAACTTTGGCTATGTGTAAATTGCATCCTGTGTAAGCCTAATAAACCCAACTGTGTTGGATTGGCTTAGATTTATTGTATCCTTGGCTATGGGGAAGTCTTCTATTGTTACTTATTCCTTACGGAAATAATGCCCAGCTCGGGGGTGGCAGTGTTGCTAAGATATTGATGAGCACACTGGCCTATGGTTGGGTGGAACGTTGTAGCGACATAGCTGGTTGTGGGACAAGATTCTGATAGAGATAAGTATCTCTTGTGTTTCAATCCCTGCAACTGTACTTGTTTATAAATTAATATGAAATGATGAATGCTTGAATGAAATGTGTTGTGTTTCCATTGTATATTTCTTAATGATGCATTTATGTGTGTAATTACTTCAATGAATTTTCTAATTTGTTATGAAGATAGATCAGCCGGATTGGTGATGGACTGGATGATTAAAAATCAATTTTAGACTTGAAGATTTTCATTAGCAGATCGAAATTCCACATATTTAACCATCCCGCAACTTGCGGGATGTAGGATGTGGAAAAGTTCTTTGGAAATTTCGATCTCCGCATTTTCCTTTCCACAACTTGCAGGATGAGGGATGTGGGATGCGGGATGCAGAATGCGGAAAAGTCATTTTGCGAAATCTGCTTTCCCAATTTCCTTTTTGCAATTCCCTTTCCGCAACTTGCGGGATGCGGGATGCAGAAATATCGTTTTGCGAAATATGCTTTATGCAATTTCCTTTCCGCAATTCCCTTTCCGCAACTTGCGGGATGCACGATGCGTAAAATTCATTTTGTGAAATATACTTTCCGCAATTCCCTTTCCGCAACTTGTAGGATGGGGGATGCACAAATTTTGTTTTGCGAAATCTGCTTTTCGCAACTTGTGGGATGTAGGATGCAGTAATTTCGTTTGGTGAAATATGATTTCCGCAATTTGCGGGATGTGAGATGAAGAAATGAATTATGGCAAATTTTTATTTCCGCAAGTTTGATCTTCGCAATGGCCATTCCGCATGTGGGATGCAACATGTGGGATGAGGGGTGCGAGAGTGAAATTTTATATGTTTATGATTCCGCAAGTGAATCTCTCTTCACCATTGATTTTCTGTGGGATGATTCTCCACCATTCGATCTCTCTGCGATTGGGGAAGATAAAGAGTTATACACGGTATAGATCAGAATGTTAGCAGGAGAAATTCTTTCTTCTGTAGATCTTAAACAAAAAAAGAATCGGGAATCATCACACGAATGTAGAATCAAATATAGGTAACTCAAGTAGAAGAGTTGGGTCACGTTCTCTCCTCCAGAGTGGAAGGGGATGTGACAATGTGGTATCAGAGTGACAGGTTGGAGCATTGGGCCTGGATGGGCCGGAATCAGTTGTTAAAAAGATAAGAGTACCCTCTGATACCGACTTGTAGTACACTACAGTGTGGTATCAAAGGTAATGGTTGCAGTGTTGGGACTTGATGGGCCGAAAAAAAAAGTGGTTACTGTATTGGGCCTCGATGGGATGAGTTGGAAAGTTACAGAGCTATTGGTTAATAGTTCCAACATATTATTGGCCGCATAGTAGAGAAAACCTGCCATGGGCAGTGGGTAGGTGATTTTTGTTTTGACTATATCTAACAGTTTTGTTATCTAACACATTTTTGCAGAATTACAGTCACCTTCATAAAGGACATTGTGATTCGGAATAGTTGTTTCGTCAATGAGGACATATGATATGAATAATTATGCACGGGACCCCAATGCGCACAAGGAATATTCTATGGAGGGGAATGTCAGAATTGGAAATGCTAAGACAGATTCTAATGGGAGGAGGTTTCAGTATACTCCCCCAAACTTTGCAACCACCATGAGAAGCCTCAGGGTGGAGATACAAAGCTACAAAGCAGACAATAAAAGACTGATTAAGGCTCAGGAGGAGCAAAATTAGTTGAATGCAGCCATATTGCACAGTTTGACAGACATTTAGAGAAATATGAACTCTGGGGACCATACAGTAAAGCCAGAAGGAAGTAAGAACACTGCTAGAGGAAGAAAGCGATCTCCTAGTGGGTCTTCTGACTCTAAAAAATTCACTTATGGTTCAAGTTTTTCCTCTCATGATAATAAAAGGAAGAGATCTCCTAGTGGGTCGTTTGAATCTGAAATATCCATTGGAGATTCATGCTCTTCATGTCACAGGGGTAGGAGGAATAGGCATTACTAGAACCGCTCACGATATGAATTCAGGAAGGAAAAGATGCCTACCTTCAATGGTGTGGTAAAGACTAGTCAAGAAGCTGAAGCTTGGCTTCTAGGAATAAGAAAATATTTCCAAGTCCAAGATTATTCTGGAAATATGAAAGCTCAAGTAGCCATTTTCAATCTGACAGGAAGAGCGTTTATTTGGTGGGAACACTTCAGGAAAGTAAAGAAGATAAATGAAAGGAATATTGTCTGGAAACAATTACAAAAATATTTCAAGTAGAAGTACCTCTTTGACCGGTACTATGATGATAAAATCAAAGAATTCGATGAGATGAGATTGGGAGAGTAGAATTTGGAGGAATATGAAAACAAGTTCTTGGAACTGCCGAGGTATATCAGGTATATTAAAGATGAGAAGGTAAAAATACAGCGCTTTCTAAGTGGGATGCCTTAGTCCTACAAAGACCGAATTGATTTCTATGAACCTAGAACTCCGGAAGAGGCGATAAGAAAATCTAAGTACTTCTACAAGCAAAGGAAGAGAAAACCTAACTACCAGAAGGCATGGAAGAACAATATGAATGAGAATTTTGATCATAGGAAGAGAGGTTTCAAACCTCCTAACTTCCGGAATCAGCAGAAGCAGCCAGCCAGACTAGTAGGAGAAAAGCCAAGAGAACCGCAGCAGAACAAAGAGCCTCTCAAGTGTTGGAAATGCGGAGGACCCCATCTGTGCAGGTTCTATCCACTGGAGAATGAGAATGCAAGGCCAACATATAATATTCAAGAGGCATAAATAATAGGACAAGCAACAAGGGTCGTATCTAGAATTTATGCAGCACTGGAAGACTGCCAGGAAGATCACTAGTCAACAGTGGTTGAAGTTATAGGTAACATTGTTGAGCAATCTATTTCTATTTTGATTGACCCTAGTTCTACTCATAGTTATATTGCTCCTAGAGTAGTGGAGGTTTGTGGTCTTAGGAAATAAAAACATAGCAAGTCGTGGTTAGTTAAGCTAGCGACTAGAAATAAGAGAAAAGTTAATGAAGTGGTGGAGAAATGTCCATTAGTGATAAATGGACTGAGCACTTGCGTAGATATGAATGTTATACCACTCAGTTCCTATGATGTTCTCATTGGAATGGATTGGTTAGAAGCTCATAAGGTGAAACTTGACTGTTATAATAAGACTTTTGAATGCATGGATGAAGAATGGAACCCAATAGTTGTAAAAGGCATACCAAAGGTAATTTCTGTAAGGAATATTCCAGCGATGCAATTGAAGAAGTTTTGTAGAAAAGGTTGTCATTTGTATGTAGCCCATATTGAGGAGGCAATAGGGAATGAAACTCTTGAGTTGGAAGACTATCACATGTTGCAAGAATTCAAAGATTTATTTCTTGATGAGATTCTAGGGCTTCCTCCAAAGAGAGATATGGATTTCAAGAGTGAGCTTGTGCCAGGAGCAACAATAGTGTCCAAAGCACCTTACAGAATGAGTACACCAAAAATGTTAAAGTTGAAGATGCAGCTGCATGAATTGTTGGAGAAAAATTATATCAGACCGAGTGTGTCTCCTTAGGGAGCACCAGTTCTGTTCGTGAAGAAGAAAGATGGTACACTCAGATTGTGTATTGATTACATGAAGCTGAACAAAGTCACGGTGAAGAACAAATGTCCCTTGTCGAGAATAGATGACCTCTTTGATCAAATGAAAGGAGCAAAGGTATTTTCCAATATTGACTTGAGGTCTGGTTACGATCAGGTGAGAATCAAGGTCAAAGACACTCATAAGAAATCCTTTAGAACAAGGTATGGACATTATGAGTTTGTAGTGGTACCATTTGGTCTCCGAGATGCACCAACAACATTTATGTGCCTTATGAATAGTGTCTTCAGTAGGTATTTAGATAAGTTTGTTCTTTTTTTCCTTGATGATATTCTTATCTATCCTAAGAATGAAGAATAGCATGAAGAACATTTGAGACTAAGATTTCAATTACTCAGACAACATCAGTTGTATGCAAAGCTGAGCAAGTGTGACTTCTATAAAGATAGAATCTAGTAGTTGGGTCACATTATTTCAGAAGAGGGTATATTCGTGGACCCTGACAAGATTGAAGCTATTAAGAATTGACCCACTCCAAAGAATGTGGCAGAGGTAAGATCTTTTATGGGGCTTGAAGGATACTACAGGAGATTTATTAAAGGATTATCCAAGGTTGAACATGCTATCACTTCTTTGCGAAGGAAGGGGATAAATTTCGAATGGACCTTGAAGTGTGAACAAAGTTTCCAGCAGTTAAAGTATCTTCTCACCAGTGCACCAGTATTGAAAGTTGTAGACCCAGAAAAATATTTTGTGGTATATATAGATGCATGCGGTCAAGGACTTACATGATTTCTTATGCAAGACAACCACGTGATATGCTATGAATCCAGAAAGTTGAAGGAGCACGAGAGGAATTATGCCACTCATGATCTGGAACTTCCAGCCATAGTACATGCTCTCAAGATGTGGAGGCATTACTTGATGGGAAAAAAATTTGAGTTAAGGATAGACCATTGTGGCCTGAAATATTTGTTTGATCATTCTACTCTAAATGCTAGGCAAGCTACACGGATGGAATTTTTATGTGAGTTTGATTTTGAAATCAAGCACATAAAAGGAAAAGAGAACAAGGTAGATGATGCACTCAGTAGGAAAGTACAAGAAATGCACATGGCATCTATTAGCTTTGGCGAATCGGATTTGAGACAACAGATTATTAATCATAATACTGAAGATGAAATGGATGCATGGGTAAAGGAAACATTACAGCAACAAAGCCTTGAAAATAAGTATGAAGGTTATAAGTTAGAAGAGGATGGACTTCTTACTTATAAGAGCAGAATGTATATTCAAAATGTGGCATATTTAAGGAGGGTTGTTATGGATGAAATCCATCAAAGTCCATATTTTGGTCACCTGGGATATCAGAAGACAATTGCTACAACAAGGAAGAAATACTTTTGGCCAGGCATGAAGAAGGACATGGCTAAATATATTTCAATTTTCATGAAGTGTCAGCAGGTAAAGGTGGAGCATAAACAACCAACAGGTTTGTTACAGCCTTTGTCGGTTCCAGAATGGAAATGGGAAGTTATTTCCATGGATTTTATTACAGGATTTCCAATGACTTGGAGACAACATGATTCCATCATGGTTGTGATGGACAAGTTGATGAAGGAAGCTCATTTTATACCAGTTAAGTCCATGCACAAGACAGGTAAAATTGCTAAGATTTTCATGAAGGGCATTTTTAAATTGCATGGATTTCGTAAGGAAATAGTCTCTGATAGAGATGTCAAGTTCACCTCTAATTTTTGGAAAGGGTTGTTTTCATACTTGGGGACAAAGTTGAATTTCAGCACTTCCTACCATCCTCAGAATGATGGTCAAACTGAGAGCGTTAGCCAAGTTTTTGAAGAGATGCTTCACATGCATGTGATGGAGAAACCATCCAAGTAGGAAGGCTATTTACACTTGGTATAATTTGCTTATAACAATGGACAGCAAGAATCCTTGAGGATGAGTCCATATGAAGCTTTGTACGGCAAGAGGTGCAGAAAACCAGTAACTTGGGATAACCCAGTGAACAGTGTTGTGATCGGTCAAGAATTTCTCAAGGAGATGGAGCAGGAAGTTGTAAAAATAAGACAGAATCTAAAGGAAGCCCAAGACAGACATAAAAGCTATGCAGATAATCATAGGGTGAACATAGAGTTCAGTATTGGGGATCATGTTTACCTCACGGTGAAGGAAAAGAAAAATTCCTTGAAGCTTCTTAGTTGTGCCAAGCTATCTCCTAGATACTGTGGGACATTTGAAGTGATTGAAAGAATAGGAACAGTTGCATATAGACTTGCATTTCCTGCTAGCACTAGGTGTCATACTATTTTTCATGTTTCTTTGCTTAAGAAATATGTACATGATCCTAACCATGTAATAAATTGGGATGTGATGCAGGTGGAACCAGAGAGAGAGTTCCAAATAGAGCCTATGTGCATTCTCACCAGGAAGGTCACAATGATTCGGAACCGAGCAATAGGATAGGTAAAGGTGCAATGGGAGCAATATGGTCCTAAAGAAGCTACGTGGGAGCTAGAGGATGCCATGCAATTGACACATCCATTTTTGTTCAATTCTACGGATTGCTGAGGGCAGTACCATCAAATCATTTTTTGTTCATTGTTGTAAAGCGCTGAGGACAATGCTGTTGAAGGGGGAGGGGAATGTAACACCATGGTTTTTACCTCATTTCCATTTAAATAATATGATGTAAATAATCATGGTGTGGAGCTCAAGGAAAAATCCCCACCATTGATTTAGTGTTTATGTTTCGGAGATTAAAATTTAGGCCGATGGCACTTTTATTCTAGCTGAACGTTGTAAGTTTGGATCATGTTAAATTTGTGATTTTTAATTAAAATCCTACTGCCAGCTATGTCAATGCAACAAAATGAATGGGGGAATGATTTATCCTAAGGATAAGGGGGGGCGGGGGAGATTGGAAGAGTGGGAAATTTTTTTAAATGGGATGAGTACCATTTCCAAAAAAACGTTTTTTTAAATTTTCTTAGGAAAGAAAACAACAAAAATAAACGTCTTCCTTTCCTTGATGTAGTTTTGCTTCACCTTCCCCTCATGTTTTGGACTGTGTTGAACATTTTGGCAATGGAGATTCTGGCATTCACGTAGGAATCAAAAACTGCTCTGAGTCTTGATCCTTCATGAATTTTCCTGTTTTGTGAATTGTTTTCCTTTTTACAATTTTCCTATCTATTAGTCATTTTCTGAATGCGAATGCCCAAAATCTAATTTGTGTTTTTGAATTGAATGAGAAGGAAATGATTTCATTTTGGTAATTGAAGTAGTTGGTATAGCTCAAGAAAATCTTAGAAATCCCTAATTGTTGTGTGTGTGTGTGTGTATTCCTTGGCTTCTGTTACGTTTTGTTAATCCCATAACTGCGATCGTTGTGTGTACATCCTCATTTGACATCTAAACTAATTTGGGGAATGGAAATGGAGTCTGGACTTGCTTGATAAACCTAGTGTGTGACGGAACCTCACAGACCAATCTAGAGGGATGGTTTTCTTGTTTACATACCCTGAATAGCATTGGAAGAGAAGGCATGGCCTGAGGGACTATGTAGTAGAGAAGGGGATGCTTCCTTGTGTTGGGTGTGAAAATTTTAAGAAGTCAGTCTAGATCTGGTGTAGGTGTCCATAGCTCTAGGATTGAGCTCTCTAGCATAGCATTCAGTCTTTCCACCTCGTTGGAATCCTGATAAACCCAACTGGAAGGATGGATTGGATGGTACCCTGATAAACCCAATTGGAAGGATGGCTTGGCTTGGATGGTAGCCTGATAAACCCAACTATTTTGGCTTAGTTGAGTTTTATTGTATCCTTGGTTATGGGGAAGTCTGCTAGTGTTCCTTATTCCTTGGGGAAATCATGCCCAGCTCTGGGGTGGCAATGTTGCTGAGAGATTGATGAGCAAACTAGAGTATGGTTGGGTGGAACGTTGCAGCGACATAGCTGGCTATGGGACAAGCTTCTAATAAAGATAAGTATATCTTGTGCTTGAATCCCTACAATTATACTTGTTTATAAATTAGTATTAAATGATGAATGCTTGAATGAAATGTGTTGTGTTTCCGGTGTATATTTCTTCAATGATGCATCTATGTGTGTAATTACTTCAATGAATTTTCTAAGTTGTTATGAAGATAGATTGACCAAATTGGTGATGGCCTGGATACTTAAAAATCAGTTTTAGAATTAGAATATTTTCATTAGCAGATTGAAATTCCATAGATTTAACCTTTGCAGAACTTCCTTTCTGTAACCTGCGGGATGCAGGATGCAGAATTTTTTTTTGGAAATTTTGATCTCCGCATTTTCCTTTCTGCAACTTGCAGGATGCGGGATGTGGAATGCAGAAAATTTGTTTTGCGAAATATGCTTTCTACAATTTCCTTTCTACAACTTGTGGGATACGGGATGCAGAAATATCATTTTGTGAAATCTGCTTTCCACAATTCCCTTTCCACAACTTGCAGTATGTAGGATGCGGAATGTGGAAAAGTCATTTTGCGAAATCTTCTTTCCGCAATTTCCTTTCCGCAATTTCCTTTCCGCAATTACCTTTCTGCAACTTGCGGGATGCGGAAATGTCATTTTGCAAAATATGGTTTTTGCAACTTGAGGGATGTGGGATGCAGAAATTTCGTTTGGCGAAATATTCTTTCCGCAATTTGCAGGATGCGGGATGCCAGATGTTGCAATGACTTATGATAAATTTTAATTTCCGCAAATTTGATCTTCTCAATGGCCATTCCGCATGTGGGATGCAGGATGCATGGTGCAAGAGTGAAAATTTATATGTTTTTTATTTTGCAAGTGAAGCTCTCCGCACCGATGATTTTTTGTGGGATGATTATCCACCATTCGATCCCTCTACAATTGGGGAAGATAAAGAGTTATACACGGTCTAGATCAGAATGTTAGTAGTGGAAATTCTTGCTTGTGTAGATCTTAAAAAAAAGAATTGGGAATCATCATACGAATACAGAATCAAAGATAGGTAACTCAGGTAGAATAGTTGAGTCATGTTCTCTCCTCTGGGGAAGGAGGAGACATGACAGACTTGGTCAAATCCTTCCAAAAGAATTAATCCATATAAACATCGTCTACAGAAGTCAAGTGACCAACAATAAGTTTGATAAGATCTAAGACCTTTTTAATTTTTGGGGTCACATAATCTATGTCGATTCTTGAAGAATAATGCTGGGTTAGAGTAAAATTACCATTGATAAGACACCATCTAAGTATGTACTTCATGGGGTTTTAGATTACGATCAGTGTCTTCTTGAGTAGAAATATGTAGTGGAGAAGGTTCTTCTTTGAGTGGATTATAGCCAAGGATAACTTCTCATCATGGCTATCATTGAGTGGTGGTCCACATGGTGTTTTACTAAGAAGTAAATTATGTGGTGATAGATGCTCTCACCTATTTGGACTAAGAATCTGGATACAAAGAAGGGAGATTCAAAAACATAAATGATAAAATCCTTGTTGAAGTTATGTGGAGAAACTAAAGGAGAAAATGAAAGTTACTTTTTTAAAAACTCAAAATATTTTTGTGCTTGATTGTCCCAACAGAAAGGAGTGGCCTTTTGAAGGAGATGTAAGAATCCTTCTGGTTGTGTAACATAATATTGGATGAAGCAATGAAGAAAATTTTATTTTACTTGAATTCTCTATAAAAAATGTCATGTCTTCCATATGGGTAGATCAATGATGCCTTGAAATTTTAAGATATCAATGGTGATCCAATACGAAGAGATGACCACTCTAATAATACATCTTGTTGTGACATAGAAGACACATTTTAGAGGGTTCACATGGTTTTTTTAATGATGGCATTACAAAAATATGTTGCAAAATTCATTTAGATGGTTTTTGTGCTATTTGTACTTGGTTCTTAGGTCATATAATAAAATATTATTCATTTATGGTCATTAAACACATAGGCCAAAACATGTTAAAAAGTGACCCCAACATTCTTAGGTCTGAACAACATAGAACTACAGGGAAAAGTTCCTCATGGAATAGTGAAGGAAATTTTATAGTAATCCTACATGGGGATCTGTATCTATTTGTACCTAGAAAATATATACATAAAATATATAATTCCATGTCATGTTCAAGCATAAATAACTTGGTTGATGAAAGAGGTTATAAAATTTTCTTTGGGACAAGCTTGATTAAGATCTCTTAAGTCAATACATACACAAATAGTTTCTTATAGCTTGTTTATAACAAGGATGTAGATGGATAACCAAGACATGTAAGAAATAGGATAAATTAACTTTGCTATTGTGTTTCATCAATTTCTTCTTTAACATAAGGTTATTTAGAGGGGTGAGTTGACCATTATTAATGCCATACTAGAAAAGAGTTAGTCCATGTGTTGATACGATGTTTGATGATAGCATGGTTCATATTTGGAATTTATGTGTATGTCCAAGTTAAAATATCTCACAACTCTTGGAACAATGCTCTATAAGTGGTGAATTATTGTTGAGAACAAGAGGATCCAAGTGAGATTTTTTCTATGATGCCTTGAGTGATAGAAATGTCTACCATTATGGTATGTGAAATGTTTTCCATGTTGACTTCTTTAAAAGAATTAGAGGGAAGGATAGAATTTTTGAACCAATCGACATGGCTAGGAGGGGTAAAATCCTTTGTTTTGATGGTATATTGGTTAGTCGTCTAGGTAGTGAATGTGTTTTGGGGATAAAATTAGTAGCAATGTCAAATACCTTATCATGGTGTCTTAGGAGTAATCATGGATTCTAATGTTTATATATTTTAGTCAAAGAAGTGATAGAGGAGTTATTTGGAACATTGGGTCCAAATTCTATAGGTGGTCAAAGATGGGTGGTTGAAATGACAAGACAGTATGTTGATTATGTGTCAATCAAGCAAGGGGATTCCATAGATTCATAGGTCACACTTAATGATAGGGTATTGACACATGGATATTGGGTTGGGTTAAATATTGGTGACATACCAATGAAAAATACCAATGATGACAATGGATGGTCAGCAATCATAAAGATGAGAGATGATGAAATATAAAACATGTTTACATGTCGAATTATATCATGCAACATGGATGAAATATACTCCTCAGGCATGTCATGACGGGTGGATAAGGGGGAAAATATGTTGCAGAATTTCCTTAACTATTTAAGTTGTGGAACTCATTTTTCATGGAAGATCAAGTATCGAAATGAGAAATGTGTCTTTAGTCCACAAGATCAGCATGGGCTACTAGGTCATGAGGTGGTCAACACATGTGTAGCAGACAGTGTGGTTTTGGTAGGATTAATTGTGTCCATGTATGGGGGTAGCATATGTGCAATGTGTAAATACCAAACATTGAGGACAATAATATGTACATTTAGACATTGAGATGAATTAATATTTATGGATTGAAAGGCATTTATCTAGGATTACCAAATAGTAGAAAGGGTAGTTTGGGTCCACTATAGTATCTAGGGAGATCTTGGTAATGGTGAGTATAGTGACCAAACTGAGAATAGATAGAGCATGAATGTTTCATGCGAAATGATTTATTGTTTAGTTTTATAGGATGTACTTATGGAGTAGAGAGTAGTCCCATTATACATGAGTCCCAAATAGGGGTAGTGTTTGTAGGTTTGAATAGTATGCTCCTAAGCTCAATCAATGCTAGGAATAGGTTTGTGGGATGACATATGATTTCACATAAGGAACATGGAAGGGGAAATTTTATAGGTGGGATGTTCTTGAAGGAGCTTATAAGTTTCCTAACTCAGAGTTTTATGCCTATAGCTATGGGATTGGTTGGAAAAAATGGTGTTTCCATTATTGTCTCTACCAGCCATGGGACCTCAGATGTCAAGGCATTGACATAAATGATTGGTGTAAAAATGATATGCACATATGGCTTGAGGGTTTCCTTTAGGTATGGGTTTTCAAGTACCATGCGAGGATACCAATCATGAGCCCAAGAAAAGTGAAGGTGTCAATGACTGAAATTCCTTATATTCCTTGGGGGGTGGGGATGGGGGGAGGAACAATACTTCTATGAAGGATGACACCATTGAAGGAGAGGTGTGAAATGGTGACTTATTCAACATGTCTCTCAGTTTCTGTTGAGGAAATAGAGGTGGAAGCAAAAAATGATAGTTTATTTGTATAGGAAAATTTGGTGCATGTGATAATATCAACTATTGATGGTACGCCTAGTGAAGTTTCACATATTCCTCCAATAGTAAGGAATATTTGTAAACTACCAATCCTATATTTCTAAGGGGAGAGGGATACTCAGTGCCAATGGTAGGAAAAATATTTTTAGGATTGGTCATGGGGTGCTTCCCATAGTATGTAAGCTAGTTAAGGGTGACCACTTTCCCATTATGGGGGAACATGATGATATGCAAGATAGACAATGAAACTTATTTCATGGTGTACATAAGGCTACATCCTAAAAGGATATTATAGCCTGATTTTGCATCAATATAGTCTGCTAGTTTGATAGGGAAATTATGATAAAGGCCTTGTGGTTGTGAAGGATGAACATCATAGGCCTATAGGATGCTAGTAGAAGGGAAGAGATATGGGAAACCTAGACATTTCAAAATTGTTGTGGACATGACACAAGTGAATTACCTTCATCGATGATGAATCATGGAAAATTGATGTCCTTGATTGTTATAGGTACTTGGAAGGTGATTAGTGATGGAATTCAAGGTTTTTTGTTTTTGAAATAAAAGGTCACAATTAGTGAATCGAAATGACATACAAATCCTATTGCTATTAGTAGAACCATATTTTTTGAAGGGAAGGACTAGAGAACCTCAAGAGTGGACAAAAAAGTAGGGGATTGGACCAAATTGTCAACAATTTTACAATTGTGTGTTTCTCTCATTTTAGAATTATGAGTAGAACATCATAGATGTAGATTTGGTATCCTAAGGATGGGGTCACTAGTAGGATATGGTCATTTTAAATATGTACTAGTGGAAGGTGGGGAATCCTTATGTTATATGGGTGGGTTTTGTTGGGATCTATAGGTTTGGTTGTAATTATGAAGATCAATGTCCAAATAATTCATGTAGATATTTTGGTTATATCCCTTTCCAACTAGTGGAGGGTTAGTTGGTGGATAAAACTCTTTCTAGTGAGAAATAATTCCTTGATTGGAAAAACGGGTGTTGTAGCAAAACTTATTGGTGGGGGAAATTTTATTCCTTTACCTAGGGTTTGCACTATATATTTATTGGAATCCAACATCCATTGGAATTCGGTGATCAATTGATAATGGTGAGTGTAATGGCCATACTCAACATGAATGGAACAAGAAAAGTTAGTCCACATATTGTTGTTCTTTCCTTATTTTGGTGGGTTTTCGGTGCTTGTGTTTTGATTCAAGTTTGCATCACTACAATTTGGTTGGTTAAGGGGGATTCCCCAACCTTGGGTTTTGGTTATGCTATTTTCCCCCCTTTATTCTTCCCCTAATTTGGTGGAATAGAAGGGTTCACCGCATTCAATTATTCAAATTCTTGAACCTATTTAATGAACGAAGGTTTAAAAAAATTCACCCTGGCATGTGCAACATGGTTAGGCCATCAAGTACAAGAAATGAAATGTATGGATTTTGTAGGGGCATGGATCCACATGGATTGGGTGATTTATACAAAGTCCAGGAAATGACCTTAGGAATCATAGGGGTGTATTGAAAAGCAACTACTTATGCCCCCATATTGGGAAAAGTAAGAGTTATGATTCATATGTTATTCGACCAAAAGGTGGATTCGGTCCAATTTGAGGAAATATTATAGGTGTATATGGAGGAGGAACACCATGTGGAGGTTTAGTGAAAAATATCCATATGAGGTAAGTGTTTTCCCTTAAAGGGAATCATACCCTTCCATCCCATCAGTAGGATGTGAGGTGCTAGTCTTGGTTTGATCTAGATATTGATATTGAGGGGAATCAAGATGATTGCATATACACAACTTGACCAAGCATATAGAAAATAAAAATGTTGGGCTTTGAGGATGGTCTCATCTTCATTTTGTGGCACTTTGGTCACAACATATTTGGAAAGCATGGGTAGGAGATACTTAAGGAACCAATCCAATAATAATTTGACTTTAATGTTAATTTTACACTTTATACAACACATACTCCATTCATGGATGTGGTAGTCTATGTGAATATATGTGTTTTTCTATAATTATGAAAGAAGAGTTGTGGAAGTGGTGGTTTGATTTCTGAGTGAGGAGTTGGCTGAGTGAGGTGTTAATATATGTGGTAAAAGGAAGCATGGAGGCGCAAGGGTCACTGTCAATCAGGAAACATTTCAAGAATTCTTTCAAATGATGAGCATGATGAAGAATAAGTTAGTGGTTATGAAAGAAGCATAATGATGGGGATGCATTGAGGAAGCCATCAACCACTATGATGAGGAATTTTACATGAGCCATATGATAAACTATTGAAATCCTTGTTAGACATGAGAGGTAAGGATAAGATGGTTTCTCCTACCTACTCAGGGATTTTGAACCCATAAGAGTTTATAGAATGGATTAGAGAGATGGAGAAGTACTTCGACATTGAGCAGATCAAAGACCCTAATAGAGTAAAGGTTAATTTTCTGAAGTTGAGGGGTCACACGTCATTATGGTGGGAAAATACACAAGCTGACTAAGTGAAGAAGGGGAAAGAAAAGCTAAATTTTTGGGACACGCTGGTCGCCAAGTTAAAAGATAATGATTTCCTACTAATTCTATGATTTCCTTGTATAGGAAGTTGCAAAACATACAACAAAAGGAGACGTCTATGAAGGAGTTCACATAATAGTATTATAGGTTGTCAATTCAGCTAGGTCATATTGATGAAGGAGAGGAATCAGTATAAAAATGTGTAAATGGGATGAAATATGCTATTCATGATGAGTTGATCCAATCAAGGTTTAGCATAGTCATGGAAGAATACCATCTAGACCTAAAGGTTGAAAAAATGTTGATGAGAAATGCCATTGCATCCAGAAGGAAAATGTATACTAGGGGTGGAAAGGTTATTTTTGTGAAGGGACAAAGTAGTGGTACAAAAAGGGAAGTCATTGAAGACAAGGAAAAAAGAGAGGAGACTTCAATTAGGGAACCCACACTAGACTATAGATGAAATGATAGAGAGAATTGAGGCTGGTTGCATACGGTCAAATGAGAACTACCGATGAGAGAGTTGAAGGTATATTGGCTATAGTCAACTACAAGTTCCTTGAGGTCGGACATAAGGCATACGAATTCCCAGATAATTTTTATATGGAGAATCAGTCGGAAACAAGACGACAAGTTGCTGATAAATCCAACACAATGTCAAGGTTAATAGTTGGAAGTCACGAAGATGAAGATATCGAAGAAAGAGGTCAAAACCTCACGACAAGATGAGCGTTAGTCCAATCAAACCGACAAGAAGAGCATGATCATGTGCAATGAAAATCTATTTTTGTAATACCCTGTTTTCACCCTAGCTCTTGAGATTATAATAAAATATTATTTGAGGGAATTCTATGATGAATGATCTGACTATCTAATTATTTGAGATCTACAAATTTTGTGCTGGCATATTTATGAGGGAATCCGGTTTCAAGTGACCTGTACATATTTGAAGCAATGAATTATTGATGAGATGTGACCTAAGAAGCCTTATTTGACTTATTGATGAGTAAATTATGACTATGAGAATGATGTCAACATTTGGTAAATTGTGAATACACTAATATTATGATTGTGAAAATCAAGAATCATGTGAAGTATAAAAAAGGATTAAAATTTGTATAATATTTTATTGACAAAATTTATGTAGCATGTACTATGATGGTCTATCGAGTGTGATAGGAATAGAAAGTACATGAACCACAAGAAAGAATCTATATGCAAATACTCTAGCTGGGTCAACGACTATTGTAGGTTATATCAATATTGTTTATGATATGATTTAAGTATGATATGTTTGATGCACATGAGGTAGGATGTGCATGGACTCTAGATGAGTCGAGAAAATTTGATAGTTAATGTCAATTTGATAATTATATTATTTTTGAAATATTGTTTATAATATTTGATAGACATGATGCTTTATATGCAGATGATGGGATTGTGGCTTCCAATCGATCCACATTAGGTGATGGGGTTGAAAATATTATATGTGTAAGTATAGAAAATTGGATGGCACGATGAACTTTGAATAGAGTGAGGAAAAATCTAGTTCATCATATGCATGTGTCGTGAGGGTAGGTCGTAAGTCAATCACTCATGGAGATTATTACAAGGGAACATGCAATAAGGATTCACCCTTATTCCCCAAGAACCACCTGGCTCTTCAAAGGGTAGGAAAACTAAGATAATATCGGTTCAGTCATCATAACCAACTCTCCACCCGTGGGAATTATCAGACAGGCATGATGGGAGCATAACACCTTAATAATTATGGTCGCGATGAGAATGCGACGATAATCATCATCTATTTCAATTAAGGGAAATAATAAATTGATCATAACGAACTTTAAGTAAATAATAAATAAATAGAATGATAAATTATATTAAAAATGATAAATGATAAATAAATAAATAATAAATAAACAAATAAACAAATAAATAAGGATAAATAAATAAATAAACCAAAATAAAGCTAAGTTAAGAAATATGTTAACCATGTAAAATAAGGAACTTGAACTAAAGTAAAATCCTAACTAATCAGAAAAGAATCAGAGAACTAATGATAACTAAAAAATGGGTGGGTAAATAAAATTAATTAATTAATTAAGTAAACTGAAGAGTTAACTAAAAGTGGTGCACAAGATGCATGAGAATTAACGAAAAGGTTAATAAAATCTAAGGAAAGGAAGAATGGGGGATATTCATGTTCTTCTTATTCTATCCTGCCATAGTTTTCATCCTGAACCAATTTGATGGATGTGAGGTGACTATAGAAGAGTGTGGTTCAATACGACATGAGTGAGGTTGGGAGCCTCGTAACAACATCCCTATGTCATACTTCCATTTCCATCAAGGTATGCGTAGTGTTTTCGAGCCTGGGGTCCCAGTGGAAGGAGATTACCTGCCAAGGTATGGTAGGGAGGAAACCATTGGATCTGACATGATTGGAAATCCGATGACAACAACTGCAGTGAAGTGACGACAAACAAACTTTGGCCTCATCCTCAAAAGGAAATGACTAGCGATATCGAAAGGTATTATACTATTGTTAACATTATTTTTATTTGATAAATTATAATTATTAAAACTAGTTGTAGCATCAAGGTTTATGCATGTGCAATGATGAAATTTAAATTAGTTTTATATGGGATATTAGAATATCGAATTCAAGGAAACATCATTATATGTTTAACTTTGCTTATATTTGATCCGTTTACTCAAAAATATGCATGACCTTAGTTGTATTTTTCAGACCCCTTAGATGGTCGTTACATATGGTATTAGAGTGATGTTCAAACACTCAACCTGAAGGGATCTTCCCATGTGTTCCAAATATTTGAGATTTACTTATGAATCTATAGTATACATAGTATATCATAATTGAATAATTATTAATTTAGACTTGTTATATGAAAAAAATTGCAAATCATTCCCAAATCTTAAGGCGTAGTTTTGCTAGATATTAGATATTTACCCCTCTTAAAGGACTGTAAGGAATGCTCTGGTGTGAGTCCAAATGTGAAATATATATAATAAATTGGGTATAAACTTTCCCGTAGAACAACACTTTCCCAAATTTACATATCTGGGTTCAACTTCAGTTCCCAAATTTATCAGCTTGAATTGTAAGGACGAGCTATGAGTCTTGACATTTGCTGGACTTCTCAATTTGTTGCATAGATCAAACATTCGTTCTAAGGTCCTGACTCCTTTAGGAGTAAATTTGTCGAATTTGAATTCAGCTTGGTGTTCTTCATCACCGATTATTGCTCCTTTGAAAGTCTCATCATTCATCAAACATTCCAAAATTTGTTGATCATCATCAAAAACTCATAGATTGGTGATCATGTCTGGAACCCAAGACCTGAAAAGTAATTCAATAGAACATCTGTTATTTGAAGGTACAATCCTTGCAGGTGAGGTAGCTAACAAGTCAGTTATTGCATTCTTTAGTCTAGGAATGGATACAATATTAAATGCATACAAATTTGTCAGCAAATCCCACACTTCATTTTGGTAGGCTTTTAAATGAGGTGAAATGCAATGTATATGATTTTGAATTTGCTTTACAACTATTTTAGAATCCCCATAAACTTTCATATTTTTTACTTTTAGTTCAATTGATTTTCTTAGTCTCTGAACTAGTGCTTCATATTCGGCTGTATCATTGGTACATTCGAACTCTAATCTACATGAAAGAAATTTTTTATTTTTCTTTGGATCAACTAGGACACAGCCAGATCTCGATCCTTCCAATGTTTTACATCCATAAAAAAAAAGTGTCCAAAAACTATCTACTTCTACTGTATTTACACTACAAGCTGCATCTGAAACTAATTCTATTATTTTACAATCAATCTCATCATCCCGTGAAAATCGAAGGAGATTGGGTTGGGTGTCTGGTGTACCATTGGCTTCTTCCGCTTGGTAATTTCTTAGTTCTAGTTCAATGAAGTAATTTCCCAACACAGAATTTAGTGGTTCATTTTTTTCCTCCAACTGAGTAACATTGTGCTTCATTTGAGGTTCTCTTAATATTTTTATTTGATTGGGACTTCCCTTATGAGGTAACCACAAATGCGACCAATCTAATGAAAAATATCCATCCATCCTTGCTGACAAATATAGACTCAAAACAATTCCATAAGCATCAGGTATGTCTACTACTACAATATCGATGTACTGACATACCTTTTCATTTAAATATAAGCAAATCAGAACATTTTCCATTTCCCCAATTACTTTCACAACTGTCATGTCTAACTGAATAACCTGTCAGGTAGATGGTTTAGGTTGTCCATTGATCTTCTTGCAGACTAAAAGTGGCATAACATTGATTGATGCACCTGAGTATACTAAATAGTTGTGCACATTATAGTTGAAAATCTCAAAAGTTAAGAGAAATGGTGGGGTTCTAAACTTAGACTTACTTACCACACTTGCTTCACCAATTTCTTCTGCAGGTTGGTTTTTAGTGGGAAGCTCTTCTTTTGGTACTTCAAGTGCTTTTAACAATTTTTATTTCTGTTGAGGTACATTACACATTTCAAATAATGAGATATTTGCCTTAGTCTTTTTAATATCTTCCACAATATCACACCCCATCTCAGGTGTTTTGAGATTCTTCTTGACATTATCAACCTGGTCTTTAATAGGCTTAAAAGGCATGTTAATTATCTTAGGATCTTGACTTGTAATGGTAAATTCAGGTATTTTATTAGTTGTAGTGTTCTTCTGTACCTTCTTCATATTTTTCTGAAGTTTCTTGATCTTCGAAAGTATGGAAGTGTCTTCTTTTAACAACCTCTGACTTCTGGTTGTCACATTGGTTTCTGATGTTTCTTCTTGTTTCAGAGAACCTTCCTCTTATGTATCAAACAATGAGACACGATCCCATAAAACTAGAGTATCCTCCTCATGTTTTTGTGTGGATTGATTGTCCATTTCTTCCTCCTCATCAGTTTTTATTAATTTGGAGTCCAATAACTGATTCATTACCAATGTCATAGAATTTATCCATTGAGGGAAATTCTTCTCAGAATGAGGCTGCTGATGAAAAGTGAAAAAAAGATCCATACCTACCTCAATTAAATTCATTGATGCAGGACTATGTGGAGGTGGTTTAGATTGAGTGTTGTCCTCCCTCCTTTTATAGTAAGGCTTATATGATTTATCAGCTTCCTTTTCTTTTTCCAAATCTATTACTCTGTTGGATAGCTTCTGCATCATCTTCACCATCCATTCAAAATCCCGTGACCACTCATCCTTAGGCTTAGTCAGTAATAAAGGTTTCTTACCAAATGTTTTTTCGTCCGACTGCACAGGATAATATTCTATGCTCTCCTTCTCAGCCTCTACCCTCTCAGCTTCTTCATAAGTTTTCGATAATGTAGGTTTGACTGAAATCTTGGAAAACATGGCCAATTCAGGCCCTAGAGCTGAAGTATAGTATTCAATCAGACTTTTATCAGATGGTTTATCAATTGCAGAATTGTTTTTTAGATAAGCAGCAAATCTTTGAGTGAAATTATGCACTTTTTCCTTTCTTTATTTCTTTAAAGCGCATAACCCTTTCATTAACACTGCATGAGTTTTCTGGACTGCATATTTACTTCTAAATATTCTCTCAAATGTGTCCCAGTCTGTGATTGAATTTACAGGAAGAGAAAAATACCATGAGGCTGCTGCTCCTTTCAAGGTGTGTGGAAACAATCTGTAGACTACATCTTCATGTTCTCCATCCTGTAGTCCTTCTATAGCTAAGTAAAAACTTTGCAAATGATCATCTACCAAAATTTTTTCACTTGGGTCAAACTTAGGCAACATTTTCTCAAAATCTTGAGACAAATCATGCAAAGGAGGTGCCAGGTTTAAAGGTGACCTAGCCTTCCAAGCAGGTGGTGGATTTGGTTGGTTTACATTTACATGAGCCATGATTTTGAGTGGAGAATGAGGTGGTGACTGAATAGGGGTATGGACAAGTGAACAATAAGGTGTATTTGGGCCCAACTGATTCAAAGGCTGATCAACTTCCTGTAGGGGTGCTTCTACCAATTCTTCAAGGTCTTCTACCAACACCGAATCTTCTAACTGAGGGCGATCTTTCTTTCGATATTCTCTTCTTGTTAAGACAGGAATAATTGGTAATCCTCCGATCTTCTTCGCATATTCCCTAGTAAATCTTCTCAGATCATCAACTACTTCATTATCTACAGAATATAGATGCTATTTACCCTTCTCTTCAGGAGTTGGATTGTGAAGGAAACTGCTTTCAGAACTGTCACCAGTGGAATAATTTCAAGGAAATGAGTTTGCTTGGCTAGCCACGCATTGGTGGCCCTCCTTCTAGCACCAAAAACTGTTGAGTCCTATAAAATCGCAGGTAACAACAGTTATGGATTCTCCCCAATAAACGTTCCCAACTAGCCCGTTATTGTTTGGTATGGGGAATCCGTCCGGTTTACGGTTCGACTACTGTAGGTCAGGTAATAAAATAAAGGTTTTACTGGTTACAACCCAGTCCACCGTGTGTATTTTTAGTTTTTCAAATTTAAGTATGATGTGCAAGTGCCTATCTAAAAATGCAGATTGATAGAGATAACGAGGAGCGCCACAATGTGATGTGCAGGTTCTTACCTCTAATCTTAACTCTCTCGCATCTAAATCACACATAGAAAAAAACTAAAACTAACTATCTAACCTATTCCTAGGGAGAAAAATTATCAGATATCAATGAGTAATGTATTTCTGCGCATGCATTAAGAAAAATCACAAATAGTTGTTACTTATTTCAGAACACATGAACATTAATAGATATATGAACAAGAATATAGCTTATGGTTTATGAAAACCTTCATTACTCACAGTGGAAATTTCACAGAATAAACTAGAGTGCATTCATAACATGAACATAGATTCAATGAGTTAGAACGATCTCATAGTTAATGGAGATATGCTGAAAACGAAATAGTTCACATTCAACTGATCCACAGCATAGCCTTTGAAACATTCCACCAAGATTTCTTCAGCAGGAAACTTGTAATTCTTTATTGCAAAAGGAAATAGTTCTTCTTACAACATACTTCTCACAAATCTGTTTGGTAAAAAGTCTCTTCTACATCTAACTCTCCTATACTTATACAAAAAAAAAAACCTTTGGGATGCCCCCAAATGAATTTTGGACTTCCCTAACATTTCAATCCCAAAAATTTGTATTGTAGTGAGTGCTCCTAACTTTATAGAATATATTACATTTAAAAAAAAATAGAACACATCATGAAGAGGGTCCCGCTTGGTCATTGATGAACTTTTCCCACGCCTCGGCCTCTGCCCCTATCGATTATGCTCAATAATCCGTTGGTTCTTTTTAGATCCTATTGATCTTAGACCCTCACTTTCTTCTTCTCTTTTCTTCATCTCTGCTTCTTCCTTTTTCTTTCTCCTGTCCCATTCTTCATCCAACTCTCTTCTACTTTGTCTCTTAGATATGTCTTCTTTGCAGCAGCAATCATCCTGTCCTAAACATAACAAAAACTATATCAGTTAATTTACCTCCATATTCATTCTGTACGATAAAGTATACATAGTATTAATGCATGAAATGAAAGCATGATAAGGAAAAGAAAATCCTGTAAGCCGGGTCTGAAAATCCTCTAAGTTTGTTTGCAGTTCAAAACACAACCCTAATATAAAAAGTCATCATTAATCCGAACTGCATTCAAAATCATCTAACTTTTCAATAAAACATGAACCACACTATCAATAAGACTAATCATCAAATGTGAGACCCTGTATTGTGTTCTCATCGAGAAATCCCCAAATCAATCAAAAAACAAAGACCTCCGTCACCCATGAAATAGGGTAAAAGCACACCAAATTGGCGGGAAAACCTTATCAACAGGAAAACACTATCGACGGACAGAACCACATAATGCATCGGCAGGATAGTTTACAAGAAAACCGCAATGGCAGGTAGCAGAAAAACTATGGGTTCCATGACCAACTAAAATCTTCGGTGATCGGAGGCTCTAAGGACTATGTATCGATGACTTTAAAACTAAGCATCTCCGCACTGTCAGTGATATAAAGCACTAAACGCTACCGTATCGAAAATCGGAACCACTATTCAATAAACACCTCGGCATTGGTGAGAGAAAGGACTATATGTCGGACGGTTAGTTCACTAAGAAGCCCCAACGGCGGAAGACACACAGACTAAGGGTTCTGCGGTCAAATAAAAACTATTGGCGATTGGAACAACTGACAACTAACTCATCGGAACCTTGAGACACAAAAAAATTTGTAGTGTCAGCGAGACAAACAACAAGGCCTTAGAAATAGTGGCGTTGTAGAAGACTAAAAATCTACCGCTTGTCGAAAACATTCCGATAGCAAAAAAAAAATCATCAAAAATAAAATGGTTTGAGCAATAAAACCACGGAATCGGCGAGAATAAGAACTGTCCGTCGGCACGTTCTCTATTTGCACTCTGAAACGGTGGTGATATAGAATACTAATACTCCGACCATGATAAAACAAAAAGACCGACAGTAAAAAAAATAAAAGTTTTGAAAAATAAAACAAAGGAGATAAAAAGCGCATCGGCGAAAAATAGGATTGTCCATCGGGATGTTCATTGTTTATCTTCTGAAACTATGGCTGCATAGAGAACTAATTCCCCGATTCATACATCAATAGACTTCCAATAGCAATAAGAAAAATCATCGAACAATCAAAGAAACGTTAAGTGCTGAGAAACAAACTCCACATTCAAAAGCATTGGCTAGACAAAAAGGCAGTTTTAGATCATTCAACTTCTGAATTGAAGGAAAATATTTGACCTCAATTTAACCTCAAAAATCCAAATTTGTAGCAGAGGAAAAACAGAGTTCAGGAATCCAAACAATCCCAGGAAAAATAAAATCAAAAGGAGGGTCCAAAATTTTAAAAAATTGGGAAAAAGGTTGGAGCTGCAACAAGATGATGATGATGATGATGATGATGAAGATGATGATGATGAAGATGACGATGACAAGGATGATGATGATGATTATTTTGATGATGATGAAGATGATGATGATGATGATGGTGATGGCGACGATGATATTGATGATGATGTTGATGATCAAGATTAAATATGAATTTATCATATAATTTCTAGCAAATATGTGGTTCATTGACCTTGAAATTGTTCTCAAGTCCACAAATCGTACATCCAAGTAAAATACATAGATAAAGGACCATAAATAGGAAAGGGGAGGGGAAAACACATGAACATATAAGGAAATCAACCTAAATATTAGTCCCCTAGTGGGAAAGACACAATCATGCACCTAAGATAAGGAAAATGCTACTTATGAAAAGAAATATAAAACGTTCCATCAATGATAGTTGGAGGTTATAATGATGACATCAATGATTATATATTTATTGGTTCTATCATACATAAAATTAAGTGTGACGCTACCATGTTGAAGATATGTGCATAATTATCCTTAAGTGTGAAAATACATGCACTACAAGTGTGCCTTGGTATACAAAATAACCTTTATTGGCTATTAGGCAATGAATAGACTATGAGACCCAAATGTCTAACATATACAATAAGTATATGAATGATTTTTGTAATTATTCTGGTCTTTGGTTTCATTAATGGGACCCTAGGCCCTATTTATGAATTTATCAATATGTTGATCTTCACAATTCTCTTTTACTAAAGAGGAAGATATTATAGCTATTATGGCCTTGATTTTATTTATGACAAGATGGTCCTCTTGGATAGTGATGTTTATGATTATGATCTCTTATTCATATAGTCACAATGATTGCATGCTCATTGAAATACCCATCACAAATAAATCCATATATGCACAACAAGGTTTATATCATGTGGAGGAAGAGATTTAGGAAAGTGATGTTGGGAGTCGATGTTTCTAGCTACCTCTTCTACACCATATATGGAAGGAGATTGATTATAGTTATTTATTAAATCTTGAGTCACTAATTAGAGTAATTAGGTCCTTATTATATGAGTAACATTTTTAAATATTGAAATATGAAACAATAAATGCACCTTAATATTTTTAAATGCTCATACTTGTTACATTTTGCACCCTTGAATGAGGATAATTATATATTTTAGTGCTTATTTATATGATGGATCACATACCACAATTTCAAGTACTTTCAAGAGACCATTTCCTAGGTCCATGTCTACCAATGACCTACCATGCAAAGATCCGTCCAAATTTTTTTATTTTTCATTCACAATAATGTATCTCCCAATTTGGTCTCCTAGGGCCCCAAAGACCTCGTAATGCTAGAATTCCAAAGTAAGATAAGGCGATTTCAACCACAATGAAACTATGTTAGATCCTTCCCTTAATGGCATGTTTTCGTCATTATTCCAATTGAAAGAGGCGTAATGAATGGAAGTTCATTTCAAGGATTTGTACATAACGGGAATTTTTAACAATGCATTGATTCACATTAATATAAAATGTCATTGATTCAACATCACCATGATGATCTCAATGATGATGATGATGATGACGATGATTATGATGGTGATCGTGATGATGATGATGTAATATCCCAAATTTTGACCTAACACTTATAGGCATGTGCCTATTGATTATGCTGATTATCTTGATGTTGTATTTTATATTGGGTCGAAGACTCTACTGCATATGAACATGATGATTGTTTTATTTATTGGGCATAAGCCAATTCTTGATGATATATATGTATGATTTTTTATGTTGGGCATGGACCCTGCAGCACATGATTGATGATAGGTTTTGTGTTGAGAAAGAAACTCTGGAGCACTTGAGTGATTGATGATTTGTGTTGAGTGGGAATATATAGAGAAATTCAGTGATTGATGATTTGTGTTGAGTGAGGAGCTCTAGAGAACTTGAGTGATTGATGATTTGTGTTGAGCGAGGAGCTTTGGAGCACTTGAGTGATTGATGATTTGTGTTAAACAAGAAGCTCTGGAGCACATGAGTGATTACCTTTCTGTTGAGCGAGAAGCTCTAGAACACATGAGAAGATAATTGGAAGTGTTGGGCATAATCCCTAGATCCTTCCATGTTGATGTTGAGCATAAGCTCTGGAGCATTGGATCCTTTGCCATTGTATCCCTAGGTGTATCATACAAGTACATCCTAGAATTAGTGTTGAGCGAGGAGCTCTGGAATTGCACTGAATTGTAACTTCGTGTAAAAGTGTTGAGTATGGGCTCTGGTAAGTGCTAGGGGTTACTGAAAAGAATTTAATAACTTCCGAGTGAAAACGACTCAAGGAAAAATATTAATCTGATCATACTTATTTATAAGTGATTAAATGAAATTTTGAAATTTTGTATTATTGTCAAGTACTGAAGAGCTACCACGTTATACGAGGGAAATCCAACATGCAAGGATGTTTAGAGTTGCCTATCCTAGTATACCTATACCATCTACCTATTTGGACTTAATGAAGAAGTGTCATTAAGTCTAGGGATCATGGTATATGATGCCCAAATACAAATGTTAACAAGTGATATATTATTATGTACTTTATACATGGTATGTATAAAGAGTCAAATATAATTATAATATTAATGATGAAAGAGAAAGAAAATCTCCATCTAATTATTATTTATTATGAAAAGATATTAAATAGTCCAAATCCTAAAAAGTCTAATTAGGAACTAGTAGAAAGTTCCCAAGTTAAAATATTAATAATTAACCAAAATAATTGAAAGGGTTGAATAAAAAAACCAAGGTTTCTTGATTTAACTAGCCCTTTGACTAAAATGTCTATCTATAAAGACTCAATCCAAGGAAAGGATTGGGGTTCTAATCTATCATTAGAGGACTCGTTTTCTGCCTATTTTTCTCTTAAGAAATTCTTGGAGAAGATTTTCCTAGAAGGAAAAAGGAGAACTGATTCAGAACTGATATACCAGATAGGAAACCCTACCTTAGGATCTCTAATCTACTTGCATGTTGGAGTCCATCTCAGGGGGATCTAGATTTAAACCAAGAACGGTTCTGGATCATGGTTGGGAGGAACGTGGTAGTTCCCAAGTAATTTGGTCATAAAAAATAGAGGCCAGATATGTCTTGAATGGTTAATGTTGGTTATTTGAGTGTGCAGGTTGAGCCATTAACAAATCTTCAATTTACAGGTATGAAGCCTAGACTGTCTCTTGTACATTCTTAGAATAAATGCTAGCTATGTTAGGTAAATGATTACTTTTCATTTACTAACCCAATGTATATGTTTCTTTGTTTAAAACTTCTAGGGTTTTCCTCTTAAAGTATTAACCCTAGGTTGTAAGTGATTTCCTATACCAGGTTATCGAGGGTTTATTTATTGGTTTTTTTCTACAAGTTCAATTTATTTACTAATGTCCATTAAGGGTTCTACACCCTAGTTTAATTTCTGCAGTAGTATTATTGATAAAACTGGGTTATGTACAAAATAGGTTATTTCAAACGTGCTATTATTGTTATAGATTTAAATAGATTAATATTAGAAGTAGGTTCTAAATACATTTTTGTATAAACTTACAATATATATAACCTAAGTTGCTATCTACAAACTGAGCTACTATGTATATATATAAACATATATAGACATCAAACATAAATGAATCAAATACTATCTATAAGTATTCTACATTAAGATCTAAGATAAATAAATTATTAAAAGGCCTTTCAAGGTCTGCACACTAAATACCTGCTAAATAGTAAAACATTCCATTGAAAAATACATCATCATAAATAAACGAACAGAGTAAGCATTGTGACTGTCCATAAAACCCAAGGTCCTAACTAAACCTTATCATAATCGCATGCATAAATATTTTAAAGGACCCTCACAACTATTGCTTATAATTACACCAAGTAAAACATTTAAAAACAAATTATAAAGAACTCTGTAATTATAAACAGAGGTCATGATTTTGACCCTTGTGGGTATTCAAACCCAAGTTGCAGGCCTAAATCAAACAACCATATCATATATTCTTAACATTAACCAAATACATAACTCAACAGACATTCCATATAACGAATTAAACACTATATCATACACAGGAATCGATTCATGCATTAAACATATCGAAATCGTATTACAAACCATAGTAATTACAATGGGAACACGAATCCAATCCTATGGGCATAGAAGCCCAAATCTCATCTATAAATTATAAATACAACTCATACATTACCCACAAACAAGATTCAAACCCTATGGGTCCTATTTACCAAGGCCACTCTATACATACAACATATGCGAGCTTCATTAATAAACTCATACTACTACAATAAAAAACCATTACGCCATAGCTAAGTCGTATGACTTAAGATATGCCTCTGCACAGAGGGTCACGGCCTCAGCCAAATTAAATGAACCCACCAGCTATTAAAATAAAATACACAGTATGGATATAAACTACAAATGAGCACTGTCAACATTTTCTTCTACATCGACGAAATCCATTATGAGTTTGTACCCATGGCTCTGTCCCATTTCACCGCACACGCTAATCAACGAAGTATAAATAGTAATAAAATCCATTTGGAGCTATCACTAAGGGAAAGGCTCATGCCACCTACGGCATGGCCTTTACCCACGCTGTCAATTATTACAATAAATATCCAAATAAAATCATTCTACACAGACTATCAACTAAGGTGAAATGCCACTTCCAAACCCACTGTAACAAACAAATAGCATAGTATAAATTCATCAACAACCACAACAATCGTAATAAGCATTGCAAATATATAAAACAACATATATATCTATATTCCCATTATTTTCCAAAGATTTTTATTTGCACAGTTGCTATTAAATACCAAAAACGAAGCTTATACTGTCACGCCATGGGCTTGGCACCATTGTAAGCAATGGTGCTTCCTAGGATGAAAAACCCCAAAGCAAAGATTCGATTTTACATAAACTTATACACAGAGCCGAAGGGATTTAATATTCTCTTCATGGCTTAAACACCTCAAAACTTATAAAATCCAAGTATGTTCATCACAAGCCTGAAGGATAATTCAAAACCCCACAGAGAATCCCCAAACCAAACACAGATAGGCTAAGAGACAACAAGCGTAGGCTTATTGGAAAAGTTTACCTTGCACCATGGCTCCACAGTCAAGCCATCGACAAAGCTTGAGCCACGCTTCTCTTCACTATACTTCGGCACCTGCAAACACCAAGTGAAACTATAAGTGAGAAGTATGGAAACAATGAGAGACATGCAAGAAACAAATTTCAGACATAAAAACCCAGAACAAAACATACCTTGAATTCTAGAGGTCGCCTCCATTTTCCTTGAGCAAAGCCAAGACCAAACCCCAAATGACAAAATGAAAGCACAAGTCCAATGTGAGCTAAGAATTAGAGGAAATTTCAACTCAAAATGGGCCTCCTAAAAGAAATTAATAAAATAATAAAATAATATTTATTAATTTTGGAGGAAGAAAAGAAAAAAACTACCTTTTTGTTTGTATTTTTGACATATATCCCCGTGTTTTTACTCAAATTTTGATCGAGAGAGCTCATTTGATGTGGAATTAAATTTTGAATCCAACGCGTATGCACTCGGTATACTTTTGATGGACCTCGCTACCCCAAAAATAAGAAATACCTGAAAAAACGTGATGATGATGTCATCATCACATTTTTTCGGGTATTTCTTGCTTTTGGGGTAGAGGGGTCCGTGAAAAGTATGCCGAGTGGGTACTCGTTGGATGCAAAATTTAATTCCGCATCCAAAGATCTCTCCCGATAGAAATTTGAGTAAAAACATGGGGAGATATGTTGAAAATAAAAGCAAAAAAAAAGTAGTTTTTTTTATGATACCTATCCCCAAATTTATATTAAAAAAGTGTTTAAGACCTATACGATATTTCAAATTTAAAGCAATTTCATTGGATAACACATGATGACATGGAATTTGAGTTAAATTTAAAAGGCCCATTTTTGAGTTGAAATTTCCTCTAATGCCTAGGTTTGGGCTGCCACAAAAACCAAGGTGCATTAATGGCACCAGCTCGTTTCCAATGTCGTAACAAAAAACCCACTTTTCCATAGTTTGATATCATTTCCAAATGATAGTCTCCAATACCATGCAAATCGTTAAACCCCAACGTATATGGTTCAACCATATGGTATGTTTACCACCTCATAACATATTACAAGGTTTATTATATAACAAGGTTATGTTTAGTGCATAGTCCATGTATAGTATGTGCTAGTCCAAAGTTTAAGCCACAAGGAATAACGTATATAGATAACATATAAACCACAGGCTTCAAGCCTTAATACAATGTGCTTCCCTAAGCTTAATGCTTAGTAAACATGGCATATAAAATATGCCATGTTAGTAATTAAAAAATGCATAAATATCAAAAGGTCTGGTTTTTAAGCCAAGATCATAAACCTGCAATAGAAAAATAGGACCTGTTAATATTGTTAATAAAATAAATGTAGAATGTAAAATATACTAAGATGTAAATGACAAAATTTAAACCATAATTGAAGCATAAGTAGTACATAATTTTTTTAGATGTGATAGCTAAATTGATGACAACAACACTCACCATGTTATAATTCTGATTCAGTGAGGAACCATAGCAACAAGTAGTAGGTATTTTAGGGTCAAAGTTTCAGTGCTCTTTAAATAAGCCTCTTTCACAAGGAATGATCTGCATATGAAATAAATAGGTTCCTTAGTTCGAAGAACTAAGTAAACACCTTTACCTCTCAGATTTTCATGGGATAATGAGTCCCGCCACTTTGCCCACTTTGTTTCCACAAACAAAGTTAAGTTAGGACTTTATAAATAACAAGTAAGACTATGCAGAAAGGACAAAGAATTTAAATCAAGTAATGACACCTACGCGATAGATGTATAAACATGAGACTAAGCAGTAAAAAATAGTATGACATCATAAGTAAAATACATTAATAATAATGACTGAAATTAAATGACAGAACGTAAGAACAACTTATGAGTAAACAATGGTACATGAAGTGTACGATATTGTTCTACAAGTCAATAATGTTCCATCTAGGTAGTTTTTACTAGCCTATAATTTTTTTTTCGATTTTTTTGGGGACATTAGAGATGATGATGATGATGTTGACGATCATGATCATGATCATGATTATGATGATCATGTTAATCATGATGATGACGATGAGGATGATGATGCTGATGAGGATGATGGTGATGATGATGATGGTGATTATGATGATGGTGATGATGATGGACATGATGATGATTTACTAAACCCAAACCCTATATATTGTTGTTATATATATTCCTCACACTAAAATTAAATGATTTAAGAAAAATAGAAATTTCTTTATCCAAAAGAGAACAATTATTGATAAAATGGACGATTCCCCCGAAATAAAAGAACAATTCAAATAAAAAATGAATAACAACTCAAGAGGAAAAGAGAAAATGAAAGAGTTTAAGATAAGGTTAGTGGAATGCCAATTATCTATTTTACAAGATGTAAATAGCTTATGTACAACTATAAGTTAATCAAGGACAATGTTGAGAAAACTATATGGCCATAGATTTATATATTGTTGCATTATTTCGATTGGAAGTCTCCTATATTGTTTGGGTTGGAGGTATACTATATTGGCATAAATGTCATGTTTTTGAACCTACAAATTAAGGGTAAAATAATTTCATTGGTTTATGATTGGGTAAAATAAGGTTTCTTAGAAGGGATTTCTCCAGATATATCATTTTCCATACCAAGACAAGGGAAAAAAGGATGCTTGCAACTAGAAAAATGGATAAGGTCGACTATCATAATATTTTGGGATAAACTATGGAAAAATATTCTATAAAAATTGGCATGACAAACTATGAATAGATGCGGATGAAGATGAACTCTGATTTAGGTATCTAACACTATGAATTTGGATAGGCTTGGAAAAATCATGAATGTGAACTATCACTTCATTGTCATATCCAAGAATGGTTATGTGATTATTGTGGCTTATCTCTTCCTATGGTCGGATGATGCGATTGGGAATAAGCAAAACCCATGTCTACATAAATTCATCTCAAATTAATTTTAATTATGTACTAGGAGAATTGATTTGCTTATGTTATTATAAAATGGCCTCATTATGTGCATCCTTACCTCTACTTATACTAACAATGACTTGAAAAAGTCTTGAAACTAACTACGTCCAATTTTGAATTTAAAATAACTTGGAGGGAAAATTTTAAATTCAAAAATGGTGTGAAAACTAAATTACTTCATATAAATTCAAAGGAGAATGATACCTACAACCTAGTCTTATAGAATATACCATCCTTGTCCTTTGCTTTGATCTAATCCTCTACAATCCATGCTACTGATTTCCAAAATATTTTGAAGTAGAAGAATTCTCACCTTCAATCTTTCATTATAAATTTGCTCTTATATTTTTTTCCATTAACATTGCCACAAGTTCCTCCTTTTATAAGATTGGGAACTCGGAATTCAGGAATCAAAATTCAATGTGAGATAATAACTTCCCCCCCCAAAAAAAAAATTTGTTTCATCAAAAACCCACTTTCTATAGATTTTTTAGGAATTTGAATGTTTTTTTCCATAATTTTAGGCACAATTAATGCATATTCCATGCATTTATTTCCACTCCATGTTTGTGGATACTGGCTCTTTTCCTTTAAGTGGAATTCAATTTTGGACTTTCCCTCTCATGTCTACCTATGTCATCACTCACATCTTCCATTGTGGAGGTGGTGGTCATATTTAAAAGAGATCATGTCTCTTATTTGTACTTGAGTTATGTCTTCATGATGTTGTACAAGAATGGTAAAATGTACTTTCGACCTTCACTACTCGAGTGTGTTAATTTGATTGTTAACGCTATTGAATGAGATCATAAAAAGGATTTAAAATATGAAGAGGAACAAATTAAAAATGTGTTTCTTCTCATATCATTTGTGACTCAATCTATATAAAATAAAATGTGTATTTTCAATAGTACACATAATCGTGAATGCGAGTCAAGGTAGTATTGTCGACCATCAAGGTGTTGTCGATAGAGGAAAGAAGTAGAGAGTTCATTAAATGTACTAATTCATTTAATATTTCCATTGATAAAATGAAGGTGAAGACTCACTTAGACAATGAATACCTTCTTGCAAATCCACCCTTGTACATACAATCAATAAACAATCCAACTTAGAAAATGAAGGGTGTTAATCTCAGTTGAGAATGCACTCAAATGCACTCAAGTAATTTTGAAATTCAACTTAGTTTTGACTAGTACAAAAGGCTAGTTACAAGTTACAAAACAAAAATGTACAAATTTATTTATAAAAAATATTAAGCATGGGAATTTGTGTATGTCATTTAAATAAAATATAAAATATTTTAACTTTTGGACTATTGGAGACTATTTGCTACGTCAATATGAATATGGTAAGCACACTTTCTTTTGGACTGACACATTCAACTCTTTAACTCTTTTGAAGGTAGTGTCACAACTCAAACATGCAACATATTTTCATATGTAAAGGGTGACAATGCATGTTATGGGAAATATATATTGATTAACATATGGAACCCACACCAAACCAAACATTCACTAGTAGAGAAAAGTAGTTTCATGCTCACCACAATAGATGAAAGATACCAAAACATGTATACACAACAATAATTTACAAAGAGATGGTCGCATACAGATATATGAACTTCAATGAATTCACCTCGGTTTGTTGATTTGGGTTTCCTCTACAATCCAATGTTCACTTAAAACCTTATGTGGGTGAAGTGGATCTCATCAACTAGATGAGTCAATGGCTACAATAAATGGAAATATACTTCATTGTACATGAGGTCACTCGAAGACAAAGAACCTCATTTGCAACAACAAGAGAGTTACAGAATAAGCCACTAGTGACTACTAGGTAAGTATTCAAATATACAATAAAGTAATAATTCTAGCATCTGAATTAATGAGATCCTAGGCCCTATTTATGAATTTATCATTATGTTGATATTTGTGGTTCTATTTTACTAAAGAGGAAGATATTATAGCTATTATGTCTTTAAGTTTTTCTATGACAGGGTGGTCCTCTTGGACATTGATGTTTATGATTATGATCTCTTCTTCATATAGTCACCATGATTGCATGCTCATTGAAATACTCATCACAAATAAATCCATATATGCACAACAAGGTTTATATCATGTGGAGGAAGAGATTTAGGAAAGTGATGTGAAGATTTTACGTTTCTAGCCTCTTTTACACCATCTATGGAAGGAGATTGATTATAGTTATTGATTAAATCTTAAGTCACTAATTAGAGTGATTAGGTTTTTATTATATGAGCTAGTAACATTTTTAAATATTGAAATATGAAACAATAAATGCACCTTAATATTTTTAAATGCTCATACTTGTTACATTTTGCACCCTTGAATGGGATATTTATATAGTCTAGTGCTTATTTATATGATCGATCACATCCATCAATGTCTAGTCCATTCAAGAGACCATTTACTAGGTCCATGTCTACCAATGACCTACCATTCAAAGACCCATCCAAACTTTTTTATTTTTCATTCAAAATAACGTATATCCCAATTTGTTCTCCTATGGCCCCAAAGACCTCGTCATGCTAGAATTCCAAAGTAAGATAAGGCAATTTCAACCACAAAGACACTATGTTAGATCCTTCCCTTAATGGCTTGTTTTCATCACTACTCCTACCAATGGCACTATTTTCATCACTATTTTAATGAGTGGCATGTTTTTGTCATTATTCCAATGAATGCCATTTTCTCATCGCTATTCCAAGGAAATCTTGTTGCTATATCAGTGAAAGGTGCATAACATCACTAGCACGGCGATCCTTGAGGTCATTTTCAAAATTTTCCAAAAAATTAAACTATTTTTCCACGAAAAAATGTGATGTTAGATTTTTCGTGGCAAACTTTCGTGGGAAAATGAGCCATATGTAGTAGTGATACGGCATATCCTTATCAATTGAACCAAGTAGATCAGTCAGATTAGTCGCCCCGATAGTAGTAGAATCAAATGCATCATCGTGGCCCCTTATCGATATCAACAGAGAAGGATTCAAAACAACATCGATATCCTGCATGATTTTAGCAATACAATTATGTACAAATAGGGTGTTATTATCATCAAAACCGGATTTATCAGTGGTATCCATGAGGTCTGCTAGAAAAATGGGATGCAAGGGGATGGTCAATGAATATGGCTCCATGCGGTGAAATACTATTATGAGCATTTGTGTAAGATAGGCCTTAGCAGTTGTCTGATTAACCATGTTTTTGCTTCCCATGTAAACATTATAACATGTCCTCAACGCCTACAATAGGAAATATCCATGAATCCTTAATTGCATATATGAAACCCATGAAAGTAGGATTTTGAGCACCATGAGTTCAATTTTCTCATCCCCCAAATCGTGGCACTTGTAGACTAATTCCACGAGGTGAAATAGAATCTTTCTCTTGGGGCCAATGGTCGTATCAGCCTCTCCCATGATGTAACTGTGTGCTATCAATTTCTATATGCAGTCTAGCGCGAGTTCCACAATTTTAAAGAAACCCGAATCACAGGCCACAATTAGAGGTTGTGGTACGATTTTTGCATGTTCCAATATTAAGGAAATGGTCTCATTGATAAGAGCGATGACTGAAGTACTTTCTGTTTGTTGTTCTTACTGCTCCAAGAAATAAAGTATAGGATCCAATAATAGGATGCAACAATTTGCAATTGGTAAATGATTTTTTTTATTAAGAACGGGGTAACGGAAAGGATGATCGATTCTATAGATTCAAATTCAAAGTGAGGAGATGACTAGATAATCCCTGATAAATTGAGGGTATGTTGCAGTAAAAAAATGAGATGAGATGGTTTGTAGAGTTTATATAAGCATCAAATCCATGAGATGGTTTGCAGAGTTCATGTAAACATCAAAGCCATGAGAAATAGATGAAATAAAAAGTGATGAAATTTAGAGACATCCATTAAAACATCCACTCCTTGTTTATGGACTCTTATACCTGTCACCTGCTACCTCGGTCAGTAAATCAAGTTAATGGATGCTAATACACTTGTCACTCTCTACCCCTATTTGTCATTAATGTTTATGGACACATATACACCTGTAACAAACTACCCCTATTTGTCAATCATGTTTCTACTCCTTTCTCTTCAAGTAGTAGTGGTCGACCATCAACAACGTCAAGCCCATCTATTGAGGCAATATCGAAGGGTGGTCCACCATGAACATGTGTTGGATTTCTTATGAATATTTAGGATCCTATATTTTTTTCTTGGACTTTTAAATATGAATGAATTCAAGAGGTTTCCAACGACTCTATCACGCTAAATAACCTAAACTTAAACACCAAACAAACTCGTTATAAGGATAGATAAAGCGTTAGGTTTGTTGATGTATTTGTAACTTCGGAATGTATTCACTTGTATATCTTATATTGTACCCCAATGTTCATGTCGGGAGAATCATTTGTATTTCATTGTACCATGATGTTCCTATGGGGAGAGTCATTAATATAATAAATTCATGTAAATTCAATGAGGTTAAACCTCCATTGTAAGTTGGGGAAATAGTCCCCACAATTGAGTTAAGGTTAACCCTCCTTGTTGATCGGAGGGTAAAGTCCCCACAATTGTGTGGCACTAGGGTTATTAGACTCTCCTAGAGAATTCGATCAACGTAAGTAATTGTTAAGTAAGGCCAACTTGTTGGAGTGGAAATAAAGTGAACAAAAGAATATAAATAGAAGTGAGGCTCTCCTCATCTCTACACAACACACACTCACTCAACTGGGGCACATGATGAGAGAGGAGAAGCTCTCTCAAGTGAGAGAGAGAGAAAATTTGTTTGAGATCATCTTTTCTGTCTTTGGTTTTTACTGTTGCCATTGGTGCTCATTCTATCTCTGAGGAAGTTGCAAGGTTTTCTCCTTTATGGTTTCCCCGAGGAAAATTCTATGTGTCTCTTGTCTCTTGTGATTATTGTTGTGCATGTTATTCTCTTAGATAAGATCCTCAGATCATATTGCTTAAATGATAAAAATATAACATGGTATCAGAGCTAACTTGAGAAGAACACACTGTGCAGCTGCAGAAGCTAGGGATTCTTACTTTTTGGGTCTCTCTCCATAATCCATTAGTGAAAGGAGGCTAGGTTAACTCTCCATTAAAGAGGGCGTCTTTCAGTCGAAGCATAATTTGATTCTGGGCATTTTTCCATTTTTGGTGCACAAAATTAGGGATTTTTACATAAGAGAAATTTCTGAGTGAGCCTGGCATAGGATTTATATTATCATCAAAATAAAATTTTAGAGACTAATTTCAAGATTTTTGGTTGGGTAAAACTTTGAGAAATTCAAACCCTATTTTGACCCGGGGTCTGAAAAACCCTAAAATACTAAAACGGGTAGTTTTGGTACATTCTCTATATCTAGGGATTGAAGCAGTCTTAGGGGTCAAATTTTTCACAGGCGCAATATAAAATCCTAATGTACCCTGTGTAACAATTTCAGCCTCATATTAGCTATATTCTAGGAGATATGTTTCCTCCAAATCAGGGTTCCAACCTCTTCTAGGAGTCATCCCTAAACAGGACACCTAGGGAGAATTGATATATCTTGGGATACAAAGGTCCAAATAAAATTTTGCAAGATGTCCAGATAGGGTATGGACTGTAGTTTATTTGGTAAACTTTTCATTCCTTGATGATGAAACATAGACATGTGGAAGGCCATATAGGTTCTCTATGTTGAACAGTCCTAAAAGACGTTACCTTGGGAAAACTCTCATAAGTCCCAATTGATGAAACCAAATCTGGTCAAAATTGTGGCATTGGAAAGGGGACAGGTGATTTTACCACAGTACAAAATTTTAGAAACAGAGGAGCAGTGATTTCTGAGATACCATAGAAAAATTATCAGGCATTTGTGCAGAAGAAATTGGTAAACTAGGGATTCTTGTTCCGTGATCTTCCCTCCACTATTTTCAGAAAAGGAGTACATTCGACAGCTCACCTTGAAGAGGCCTGTATTTAAATCCAATCACAAGTTTGAAATTCTAAGTTTTGAAAATTAGGGTTTCTTTGACAAACCCTAGATTAGCGAGCTCCGAAACCAGGATGGACACCTCAAATCAGTAAGATCTAATCTTTTGCTATTTACAGTTGAGGCTCTCATTTCAAAATGAATAATCACACCAGCTTGATAACAAGCTTGGTGAGGCTGAAAAATTACAAGCATGGAAGTATAGGATCTCACTAGTTCTTGAAAGAAATGAATTGGACACCTACATAAGTAGAGAGGTTCCAGTTCCAGAGGGAGATGAGGCTAAAGCCTTACACAAGAAGAACTTGGTCAAGGCCAAGAAGATCATTGCTGATTCAATAAAGGATCACCTTATACCACAAGTATCTTCCCTAAATATACCTAAATAGATGTTTTGATTCCTTGACCAAGCTATATGAAGGGAATAACATAAATTGAAATATGACTTCGAGAAACCAGTTGAAGAATGTGAAGAATGCAGAGACCATACAGTCATACTTTACAAGGGTCTCTCAAATCAAAGAACATCTTGAAGTGGTAGAAGAAGAAGTGGAGAATGTAGAAGTTGTGATAACCACCTTGAATGGCCTCCTAGGATCATGGGATTCATTCATTCAAGGAATGTGTGCCAGAAGGAAGTGATTACTTTCAACATACTCTAGGAAGAGAACACACAAGAAGAATCTCAACTCATAATAAGAGAAAATAAGGTGGGAGAAACTGAAGATCAAGATTTCATGATTCAAAGAAGATACCTCAAGCGATGAGGAATATGGAGAGATCAATTCTTAAAGAACCTCTTATCCATCTTAAGCATTTGGATAAGAAATGATGGTGTTATGAATGAAGAAGATGATGAAGCTGAAAGAAGGAGTCTACCCAAGAAACAAATAAATATAAGTATTCAATTGTCATTTCATGATATTGTTTTGTTGTGCATTTGTTTATATTCAGTTGATGTATTATGCATGATAGAATGTTTGCATTAATGACAGTATACTACTAATATGCATGTGATAGGTAAGTATCTCATTGTGATATACAACTCTCCATTGCTACTTATCTAGAATGAAACCTCTTTGCTGACATATTGGATTAGTGCACAATCTCATTGATGTCATGGTAGAGATGGAAGGCATCTAGAAAGTTTCCGTGAGATATGGATGAATGGTGTATTGGCTAAATTAGTTGCATGATTATATATTTATGCATAATAACTTTCCATTATGAATATGCCTTATGAAATGTTTCTAACCATACAAATGCATTTCATTTGTAGGAAAGACAGTGTACAATCACCTACAAGAAAAGAAGGATGAGACTTGTTCTGAAGAACAAGTGATGACAGTTCAAGAAATAATACAAAATGAAGAATAGTATGATGAGACTTCAAGAGGCTTCAGACACAGTATAGTTATGTAACACTGTTAAGAGACATCATTGATGCAAAACCTTCTAGTTATGAGGAAGTAACCAAGAAGAAAGGGAAGGAGAGTAACAGTTCAAAAAGAATGATGTCTAGGATGTGGTATCGAGACTAGAAGGGAAGTCCATAGTGGATCTGCAAGATCCAGCATGCAATAGATGGAAACATCGTTGGATACAACGCAAGATTCGTAGCACGCGGCTTCTCACAGAAAGAAGGCATAGAATATGAAGAGACATTTGCATCCAGTGGGAGTTGAGGCACATGGCAGGCAAACTCATGTGTGCAAATTAAAGAATGCCTTGTACGATCTCAGAATACACCCATGGGATAACACATACATGAGGATCTTGATGAAGATCTTAACCTTTTATACAAAGTTGAATATGAAATCCTATAGAGGATGACAAGCTCACATTTGGGTGTGAGAAGAACTTTTGAAAAGGTTCAAGATAGAGGATCTTGGTATCCAGTGACCATAGATGGATACATAGAATATTAGTAGCAAAGGAATCTACTTGTTACTCCAGTACAGAATGTTTCAATACATAGATTATGAAAGGAAGAGGGAGAATGATGCTCCACTTCAGAGGGAGGGACTACAGAAGATCCTGAGGTTCGAAATGGTACAACAGGATGGATAGATTACTGATGAATCTAGGATTTACTAAGAGTAAAGTGTATTCCAACCTTTATTTCAATATTTAAGGTGGAAGACCAGTGATGCTCCTATTATATTTCGATGACTTGTTCCTAATAGAAAAGAGGAACTCATTAAATTTTCAAGAAGGAGACTTGCTACCGAGTTTGAGATGAAGGACTTGGGGATGATGTAATACTTTATAGGCATGGAGGTGTGGTAGAATGCAGATGGAATCTCCCTGGGACAAGGGAAGTATGCAGTAGAGATCCTAAAGAGGCTCAAAATAATGGATTGCAAGGCCATGACCACACCTATGGCATTGAATCTGAAGCTATTGACTGTTGCTTTATCAGATTCGGTTGATGCCACAATGTATCATCACATGATTTGTTCCTTGATGTTCCTGATGAATACGAGACCAAATATTTGCTTTGTTGTGAACACATTGAGACATGTTCACCTGATTGCAACAAAGCATATTCTGAGGTACCTGAAGGGTACAGTTGACTATGGGCTCAAGTATGAGGTGAATCACAAGATTAACTTGGAAGGTTATGTGGATTTGGATTGGGCATGTAGTGCCATTGATAGGAAGAGCACTTAGGGGTGCTACTTCAGTATGGGATCAGGTGTGATCTCTTTGTTTAGCAGGAAGTAGTCCTGTGTGGCACTGAGTACAGCTGGGAAAAATATGTTTCCATTTGTTCACCTATTTGGGAGGTAGTATGTTTCTTTTGAAAACTAATATTTGATTTGATTGATTTGACTTGAATTTTTGTAAGCATAGATCCCTTCTGACATGGTGACAGGATTAGTTCCTTCCATGGTTAGATGTTAGCGTAGAACCCTTCTGACATGGTGATAGGATTGGCTCCTTCCATGTTCAGATATAAGTGCAGAGCCATTCTGATATGACTGTGGGATTGGCTCCCACATGATCATATGTAAGTGTAGAGCCATTCTGATATGACTGTGGGATTCACTCCCACGTGATCAGATATAAGTCCCGAGCCATTCTCATATGACTATGGTATTGACTCCCACATGATTAGATGTAAGTGCAAATCCATTCTGATATGACTGTGGGATTGGCTCCCACATGATCATATATAAGTGCAGAGAAATTATATGACTATGGGATTGGCTCCCACATGATCAGATATAAGTGCAGATCCATTCTGATATGATTGTGGGATTGGATCCCACATGATCAGTTGTAAGTGCAGAGTCTTTTCACAGATGGTAGTAGGTGTGTCCTATGATGCTGGTGATTATAAGTGCTGGGACTTTTCATATATGGTAGTAGGTACGCCCTACCATGCTTGTGATTGTAAGTGTTGGGCCTTTCCATAGATGATAGTAGGTGTGTCCTATCATGTTGATGGTTGTAAGTGTTGGGCCCTTCCATAGATGATAGTAGGTGTGTCCTATCATGATGATGGTTGTAAGTGCTGGGAATTTTCATAGATGATAGTAGGTGTGTCCTATCATGCTGGTGAATGTAAGTGCTAGGCCTTTTCACAGATGATAGTAGGTGTGTCCTATCATGGTAGTGAATTTTAGTGCAGAGCCTTTCTTACATGAATGATGAATGTGTTCCTCGCATGGTCAGATGTAAGTGCACAGCCTTTATGCTATGTATGTTGGATGTGTTCTTCGCATGGTCAGATGTAAGTGCAGATCCTTTCTAACATGGTGGTAGGATGGGCCTCCCATGGTAAGATGTGATTTTTGGGCCTTTCTAACATGGTGGTGGATGGGTTCCTCCCATGGTCATATGTGAGTGCTGGGCATGCCTTTCTGAACTGGTGGTGGACGTGTTCCTCCCATGGTCAGATGTAAGTGCTGGGTGGACATTTCTGATTGGGTCAAATAAAAGTGTTGAAGAAGATGAAGAACTACCTGGAGGCTAGCCCTAAAACCACCATGAAAAAATGTTGGCTATGTAGAACCTCCTGTGCAGACAAGAATGAAGAGATACAACCATTTGATCGAGATAGTAGAACTAGTGATGATGATGATGATCTAGTGATGATATAGATTTGATGATGATCTAGTGATGATCGAGCTTTGATGATGATCCAGACTTGATCCAGAGAATAATACTTGTGATAATAAGTTGTGTCAAGAGAATACCTTCCTATTTAAGATGGAGTGTCGATGTATCTGTAACTTCAGAATTTATTCACTTGTATATCTTATATTGTACCCCGATGTTCCTATCGGGATAATAGTTTGTATTTCATTGTACCTCGATGTTCCTATCGTGAGAGTTAGTAATATAATAAAGTCATGTAAAGTCAATGAGGTTAAACCTACATTGTAAGTCCAGGAAATAGTCCCCACAATTGAGTTAAGGTTAACCCTCCTTGTTGATTGGAGGGTAAAGTCCCCACAGTTGTGGAGAACTAGGGTTATTAGACTCTCCTAGAGAAGTTGGCCCTGGTAAGTAATTGTTCAATGAGTCCTACTTGTTGGAGTGGAAATAAAGTGAATGAAAGAATATAAATAGAAGTGAGGCTCTCCTCATTTATACACAACACACACTCACTCAACTTGGGCGCATGAGTGAGAGAGGAGAAACTCTCTCAAGTGAGAGAGAGAAGAGTTGTTGGAGATCATATTTTTTGTCTTTGGGTTTTACTGCTGCCATTGGTGCTCATTCTATCTCTGAGGAAGATGTGGGGTTTTCTCCTTTATGGTTTCCCCGAGGAAAATTCTTTGTGTCTCTTATCTCTTGTGATTATTGATGTGCATGTTATTCTCTCAAATAAGATCCTAAGATCATATTGCTTAAATTATAAAAATCTAACAATGTTTTGCAAAGTCAATCTCATAAATGTTGACATAAATTATGTGTGGAAGTACACTAAAATGTGTACAAAATTTTCCAAGACTTACGAGAAAAAAATATTATAACATTATAGATGAGAAGAATTAATTTAAGATTTTGGAAAAGAAATCGGCAAAGCCCAAATATTCCACATTTATTTTAATTTTCAATGAACAGATTCATCACAATTTGCTTAATAAATTATTAATGACTAAATGGATACAAGGATTTGTCCAGTGGGCAATTACAATCAATTGTGTAGAGGAAACATTACTTATTTATTTTTCTTCGGTATAAGAACCGGAAAACATAGACAACGTGGTGAATAATAGAATAAAATTGACATGTAATGGCATAAATGATATAGACCACGTGGTCAATAGAAGAACAAAGTTCACCCCAGGACTCCTTGTTGTACAGGATTATGCACCTAATAACCTAAGGTCTAGGGTTACCAACATACTCAATTACTTGCAGACAATTGACTTCTAAAGCACAGAATAAGAAATAGGAAGATCAAAAGGAGTTACTTGTTAAATGAAGGTCGATCCTTGCTAATCTTCTTCTTCTCTGTTCCACTTCTAAAGTCTTGAAGATTTATCCTCTTTCACCTGTCAAGAAACACTTTTCCAGATACAAGATGATTCATATATGTATAAGCAGGTTAGATAAATCACATATAAGATGCTTAAGCATAAACATTCATCAAACCAATACACATGAAACACATATGGAAGAAGTAATATCTTTATTATCAATAATGGAAAGAGTTCAGATACAACCCAATGCCTGAGACAAGGACTCCTCTGCTACCAAAGGATTCTGAGTTCCACTGCTCCAAAGACTTCTATATAAACTCCACCAGCATAACTTTGCTCTCCAAGTGTAAGTAACCAACACCCTCCCGAAGGCCTGTATTTATATGTGTGAAATAAGGCAGTTCTCGAAGGTTAGGGAAGTTGTAGAAGTTAAGGAAATTAAGTTAAATGGATTAAATAATCTCCCATTAGCGCGTGTTTTAATGTTTAAATGTGAAGATACACATTCGCGGGTCTGTAGTAGAGAAACCCGTGAATACATGGATTCGCGACTTGCTACAAAGGAGACTCGCGAGTGATGCGCGAGTTGTCTATAAAGAGAGTCACGAATACATCTCAACATGGAAAAAATGGCAAAGTAACTAGCTAGATGGAGGAAGCATGTATTTCATGACAAGCCAAGCTATAGTGTTTTGGGCAAACCTCTATCCATAAGTGTCCTTTTGTGTGCCAACATGATGGATTTCGGCACTCGGATGGAGAGGTGCCATTAGGGTGTATAACATATGCCCCCTAATGTGTGAGGTCAGAGGGGAACGATGGCCGAAATACATTATAAAATTTATCTTCGGAGAACTCAGAAATCCAATGGAGCAGAGAGAGTACCTGAAACAAAACATAGTAATGTCATATACAAAATTACATCTGAGGATGCTATGTTCAATTGACTGGAACATTAGCTCCTTTACAATATTTGATTACATCATATGATATGGGTATAGAACCACGTATATTACAAAGGCGGATCGAAGCCACAATATACAATGATGACGAGTCTTCAAAGATCTGGAAGCTATGTAGATAAATCGAACATAATATTGCGCAACTTAGTCCATATGTGAGAGAATAAGGTCTTCATAAAGGATCCCAAAGAACTAGTACAATCCAAGCCATGTGAATAAGTGTAAGCTAAAGTCGAACATGGAAAGGATTCAACAGTTTGTCAACCAATAAGGGATAATTAACAATTGAAGCAAAGGAATTAACCAATGATGAAAGTGAATCCTGAGGTACGATCGTCAAAACTCTAGGTCTGCATCATCAGGAAGTACTGAAACGGAACCATGCTGTGATAAGGAAGGCAACAAATCCTCCAACGGATCACAAGAGTGACTAGGAACTGGGCAAAAGAAGGGAGACACAAATAGATAATAGATATAACAATGATGGTATCGGGTTATAGATTAGATATTGGGTAAAGTCCTTGAACAGTGAGCACAACACAGAGATGACCCAAGGCAGCATACAACAGATAGATAGAACAACTAGACTTATCTGTCATGTAGGAGACATGATCAGATTCCCCAGGATAATGGACAAGAGGAGGAGTAAGAAACTCAAAGTGATAGCTGAACACAAGTGTATAATGAAACATGGATATCGGAAAACAAAGAGTGCTATGTTCAAGGACAACATGCTGCCATTACTAAAAACAAGAGAAAACTTCTTCCTTACCTTCCTTGTTAAATTTTAACGAGTCCAAGAAAGTAAACTTGGTTCCCTCTTCATTTTTTAACAAGCTTGAAGAGATTGGGAAAATAATGCTTGATACACTGATTCGTGGATTTAATGAGCCCGAACTAGTACATGCTCAGACGGTATTTTCATATTTAGAGAGTCTGAAAATGCCAAAGAAGACTCCAAGGAGGTCCTTTTTCGTCCAATTTAGTCTCCTGAGGCCGAAAAGGTATAAAACAAACCACAGAAGAACTCTCTTAACTTCCGAAGAAGAAAAGGTGAACCTTTTTCGTACTTAGTCAGGGAGGTCCGAAAAAGGTTAAATTACCACCTACCCAACGCTCCTTCCAAAACAACATAGAATAGCTTGAGTTTTATGAGTGTGAAGGAAAGCAAGATCACTCGGAAAGATCCATTTGGTTACGAGAAATGGGGCTTACAACAATAAACTCGTTGCTTTGTTCTTTAGTGTTTAACGAGCATGACAAAGATACAAAGTACACTCAGAATCTTTTTCATGTTTGGGTCCAGAGCACGAAAAAGAGAAAACTAAGCTCAAACTGGGTGTTCCTTTTCCGTAAATTTAGTCCCTCAAGTCCGGAAAAGTGATAAACCTATACCTGAGAATACTCTTCTCAATTCAAAAGAAAAGAGAGTGATCCTTTCTCGTATTATTCCGATGGTCCAAGAAAGAGATAACCTACCACCAATGCGGATGCCTGTTCACATATTCTTAACGAGCTTGAACGGACGAGATAACTCGGCAGTCAAGTCTGTTTTGAAGGAGTCAGACTTGGGCCTAAAGAAACTCCATAAGGTCGGGGAGTCCTATAAAGTGATAGCTTGTAAAAATAGATTCAGAAGAAGCTCTATTTGGCATGAAAAATAGCTATAAGGAAACCCCTAGGCCTGGAACAGTGACGGTATGAGTACCAAAGGATGACAAGGGCATAAAAATATGATACTAATGAAATAAGGACCCTAGCCACGAAAGAACAATGGTAGAGACAAGGGACTACTGGCTTAGAATACCATAGTCCATGGCAAAAATGTTGAATACTAAGGTTAATGTGGAGTGGTAAGAGAAAAACCACCCTATAGAAGCATCAACACTTTGTAAAAGTTGGTAAACCTGTTCCAAGGCACAAAGAGGGTGATATCAGTTAATTGACATTTCAAACTATATAAAAAGACCCACTTTATGAAATATTATTTCTATAAATAGTTTGAAAATTAAAACATTTCTCACCATTTGAACTTTTTGAACCAAAAAGGAAAGTTTACCCTCTACCTTCGATCGATCACCGTGGACAATTGGACCGTCAGAATTGGAATCCGTCAGCTTTAGGTAATTCTATACCCTGAACTCGTCAATTTGATCTGAACAACTATTAAATTTAAAGGTTAATTCAGTATTTTGCATCATCCTAAATTATGGCAAAGCGCATTCACGGGTTGCTAAGCGTAAGAGTCGCGAATACGCGTTTCATTCGCGAGTTGTTGAATAGGAGAGTCATGAATGACTCGCGACTTGTCTAAGTAGACAGTTGCGAATGCTGCGCTATAGGGAAAAATTCAAAATTTATGCAAAAATTTTAAATTTTTATGATGAAATACTGAACCAAATTATGTGTATTTTCCAGGAAAAATATGGTGCTAGAGTGGAGGGAAAGAGAACATGAAATAATGGATCATTTGGCGCTCCAAAGAACGCCCACAATACACGCATTGAGGGCTTGTGGGCTGCTGAAGTTCTTTTGTACATCGCCCATGTGGGCAAATGTCCGCTTACTGGAATTCATGGTCAATTATTGGGATCATGACATGGGGATGTTCAATCTTCAAGGTGAGACCTTAGAGCTTAATGTGGAAGATATATATTTCATAACCGGGTTGTCACAATGGGGGGGCACCGATGAATTTGGAGGGCACTGGCAAGGGCGGGGACCCCTTGAGTGTCCAAAACTATGTTGACATGTTTTGTACACCGGGTACGAAAAACAAGGGCAGCAGTGTTATTATTGCAGACATCCAGGATTTCACACTCCAGGTACTAGCTAGTACTATTGTGAGACTTTCAGGATTGTCAGGATTACATATGGCCACCAGGAATCAAATGAGGGTGGCAGTTGATTGCTTTAGAGGTGCCCTCTATGATTGGTGCTCGGGAGTGCTCCCCATCATGAAGAGGCAACTATCCGACTGCGGGAGAGGAAGATGCAAGAATTTTGGCTATGCCAGCATACTAGTAGCGTTCTTCTTCTTCGAGAGTACCAGCTATGAGCCCTGCGATACCACTACAGGTCAAACATCCCCGTCGGTCGAGGTTGAGCCGGTGGGGAGACATATTCCTCCGTCAAGGAGGAGGATACATAGTACACAGCGTTTATGATGATGACTTTTATATATGGTGGGAACGACAGCTGTAGGCGTTGGAGCAGTTTCCATACGCTGGGATGGATTTCCGAGGTGATCCCGACCTTGTCCTCCCTCCAGGAGGAATATGGGGTGAGATGGGTAAGTGATTTTTAAATTTTTTATCATTATCAAATTTTTATGAATTTTCAAATGATAGAATATAAATATATGTACAAGTCTTAATCCTATTCATGCTTCAAAATGCAGATATTGGACCAGTCCACCCTGAAGGGAACTCGCGTATGTTCATGCGTCTGATTGTAGGAGGAGACCCAGGATTAGTCCGGGTACTAGAGGGGAAGTTGGCCAAGCTGACCCGACGAGTACCTACGATACGGATTGAGCATATACCTACAACCATGCAGGAGTTTGTAGTAGGAGTTCCACCGGTTTGGCTACATCTGTTCAGGCGAGTAGCTAGAGCAGTACTTGTATATAGAGATGCGGTGGAGGCTTCCAAGGCCGAGGAGGCTGAGGAAGCCAGGGTGCCAAGAGATCATGGGGACCAAGGTGGTCCTAGTGGCAAGGGTGGCCAGGCTTAGTTCTAGGGCATTTTGATGGATGATGATCCACGTTTTTGTATATTTTGTATATGACGGGATCTATGTATCAGACTCGATCTATCTATAGACAGATATTTTACATATATATTTTGGTTTCCGGCTTATTTACAAGTGTTCTTTACATGTTTGCTGTATATTTTATGAAATGTGTGTGAGATTCCAATCCAAAATATAATTAGCATATGCATCAATCAATGAATTTTGGTTACGTGGAATATGATTGAAAGAAATAACTTCAAAATGTCTTTCCAATAAACGAATTTGCATGAACTGATGTAACAAGGTAGGATTTAGTACTTGATAAGCTCGATTGAGCTGGGAAACTACCAACTGAGAATCCAGATGGACCTCAAGTTGGGTGATGCCACGTGACAAAGCATCCCATAGGAGCTCAATTACAGCCCTATATTCAGCAACATTATTAGAAGCAGGACCTAGACAAGCGCCACCAGCGGCAACAAGCTGTCCTGTGGGAGAATAGATAACCCATGCTGCCAAAGCTAGGTTACAAGTGTGATGACTGGCGCCATCAGCGAAACCTACATACATTTTGGAAGACATCTGCAACAACCTGCAGATAATGTAAAAAACAAAACTGTCAACCTATTGTACATAAAATATATACAATAAAAATACAAGAAAAAGTGCTAAGCCTAAGCATAGTACTTCTTCAGGTATAGCCCATTTCTAGGCTCAGGCAGCTTATTCCCATCATAATCCACTGATTCATATGCGCCTTTACTCAATACTTTCGACATGACATAGGGTCCTAACCACATAGCCTTGAATTTTCCTGCCCACAAGGGTTCTTTATCTTGGTCCCAAAGCAAGACAAGTTCCCCTTCAAGGAAAACCCTAGGTTTGACCGTTTTATCATATTGAGATTTAACCCTATTTTTATGAGCCTGATTGGAAGTCAACGCATATCTATGTTGCTCATAGGTGTTCTAGATGTACTAGACGTTCTTCAAGCTCAGTCGTATCAGGTAACACATGAATGGCTATTTTCAAAGACGGGATTTCGCATTCAATCAGAGTAACTGCTTCCACCCTGTGAACGAGTTGGAAAGGTGAATAACGCATGGAAGTCTTAACATTAGTTCTGTAAGCCCAAAGAGCAAGATATAACATGATTTTCCAATTAGTGCGGGCTGCATCAATTGTCCGTTTAAGGATAGTTTTCAAAGTCTTGTTTACAGCCTCAACCTAACCATTTTCTTGCGGATAGTATGGAGAAGAGTGTTCTTGTCTAAATCCGATCATTGTAGTCAGTTCCGTCATCATATTATTTTGAAAATGACTGCCATGGTTAGTGACAATCACTTTGGGAATACCAAACCTTGCAATAATTTGATTGAAAACAAAGAAAGCTGTTGTTTCCCCGTTGTCTTTGAAAGTAGGCATTTCCTCTGCCCATTTCGTAAAATAGTCAACAGCGACAATGATGTATTTATGCCCCCCAGCCGAGATTGGGTTGTACGTCACGTAATCGATCCCCCATTTCATGAAGGGGCCTACCGAGACAACAGGAAATAACGGAGCAGGATGCGACCGCATTTTTCTGGTGTAGAGATGACATGGATGAAAACGCTTCACGGCTTCCACACAATCTTTAAAGATCGTGGGCCAAAAATAACCGGCACGCAATATCTTCTGGGCCGTTGCTAACCCAGATAAATGACCCCCACATGCTCCGCTATGGGAGTCATTTAGGACAATCTCCGCTTCCTCATGAGTAAGGAAGCGACGCAAGACATAATCTACCCCTCGTCAATATAATGTATCTCCTATAATGAGGTAGTTCTTGGCATGAAGGCGTAACTTACGTCGTTCCTCCCTAGAGTAAGCGGCAGGATACTTCAAAGTCTGGAGATATATGAGAATATCCCCATACCAAGGATCAGAGGTGGATATTGGGAATATTTGCTCATCTGGGAATGAGTCATCCTCGACCACTACATTCTCTTCCATAGGTAATTCTGCTATTAGCTTAGCAAAAACTAAGGACTTTTGAGACTTAGCGGATTGGAAATCCAAGTCAAACTCCTGGAGAATGACTATCCATTTGTTGAATTTTCCCCCAACAATCTGTCGGGATAAAACATATTGGAACAGATTTACATCCACCACTACTGTGGTGGTCCTCAGTAAAATGTAGTGGTGCAACCTCTACACAGCATAAACAGCTGCTAAGGCTAACTTCTCGATGTGGGAGTATCTAAGCTCAGGTCTGGCCAAAGCACGGCTAAGATAATAAACGACATGCTCAACGAGCTTATCGTCCTCCTGAACTAGCACTACCCCAATGGTCGACTCCGACGCAGCCAGATATAATATAAAATCCCTAGAATAATCTGGTGGATGTAATAAAGGATCCGACAGCAAAGATTTTTTCAATGCCTCGAACGCAAGTTGTGTGGTTTCATCCCATACAAAAGGAGTGTCTTGTTTGAGCAAGCGCATGAAACCTTTAGTGATCTTGGCATAATTAACGATAAAAAGTCGAAGAAAGTTGGACTTTCCTTGCAGGCTTTGAAGTTTCCTGAGAGAACGAGGAGGAGGCAGATTTACAATGGCCTCCACTTTTAATAGATCCACCTGGATGCCTCTACTAGATATGATGAATCCAAGTAATCTTCCTGACTCGACACAAAAAACACACTTGTAGGGATTCAAGCGAATTTTATAGTATCTGCATCTTTCAAAAATAAACCTCAAATGATCTGGATGTTGGACTCTCTTACGAGAATGTGCGGGCAGATCATCAAGGTACGGTTCAACAATGGATTTTATGTCGTGAAAAGCAAAGTTCATGGCTCGTTGAAAGGTAGCCCCAGCATTCTTCAATCCAAAGGGCATTTTTCTATACGCAAATGTACCCCAAGGGAAAATGAAAGAAGTTTTATGTTGGTCTTTCGGTTTGATTTGGATTTGATTGTAGCCAGAGAAACCATCCATAAATGAAAACACCTCACTCCCCACACATGCATCTATGATCTGGTCAATGAATGGTGTGGGGTAATTCTCCTTAGGACAGGCTTTATTGAGGTCTCTAAATTCTGTACAAATGCGAATAGTCCCTTGCTTTTTATCAACAAAAACAGGGTTGGATACCCATTCATTCAAAGCTATGGGATATATAAAACCAACTTTCAACAGCTTTTCAACTTCTGCCTTCACAGCCGCCGCTTTACGCGGGTTCACGGGTCTTAATTTCTGTCGAACCGGCTTAGCATTAGGATAGGTTCGGATTTCATGTTGGACAATAGATGGATCAATTCATGGAATCTCCTCATATGACCAGGCAAAGATATCATGGAATTCCTTGAAAAGGGCAGTGTAGATGGCAATCTCCTCCGGAGAGCAGTTTGCACCTATATAGATGTTTTCCACGACATCTGGATTCACAGAGATATTGATCGGTATAGTGGCAGAAATGTTTGCCATATTCCCCTCAGCAAACACCCCTTCCCTAGGAAAAGGGTTGATAGGTACCTCAATATCATCTGATAGTCTCACTTTAAACTCTTGGTTTTCTATCTTGCTTAGATCTGGAAGAAAATAGGATCGATGATGAAGATCCTCACAAATCTTATCACGTCCACTCATAGCTTCCAAAATAGCTTCATCGAAAGGTAAAATAGTATCTAAGCAATCAATGGAATGTGAAGAGTTTTCCACCCATGCGGGAAAATAGACTTCTTCCAAATCATCTGAGACTGATAGAGGATCTGGAATGGGATCAGTAGTAGCTTCAGTGATGGCTTGAGAAGCTACCTCTACTGCTGATAAGGTCACTTCTAGTTCATGGGGAGTTTGGAGGACCCAAGGATTAGTCCTATTGACAACCGTAGCAATGGAATTCCCCACAGTAGTAGAACCAATGTAATTCACCGGGGTTGGAAGGTCAAATGTGCCCATCAATGATGCATACATTCCAGCTCCCAAGATCTGTGTAGCAGGTTTGGCCTGATCAACCAATGGCACAGTGGATTCCTTAGACTCTAAACGGCCTTTTCGGGTAAAATCAAGTTAATCAACAATAACCAACTTTCCCTCATGTGGAAAAACCACGACACGAAGAACAACCAATGCAACAACAGACATTGCATAAGTCCAATTCCTTCCCAGAAGCAAATTGTAGTCCAAGGGAGCATCAATCACTTCAACTTCAACAGACACTGCTTTTCCTGCTAACTTAATCTCAAAAGCTGGCAGGATACCATGAGGACGGAAGGATCTTCCATCGAAAGCAGTAAGCAAAGTGTTTGATGGGACCAGCTCTGGGGATCCAAGAGCTTTCCAGCAGGCCAGGGACATAACATATGTAGAGGCTCCCTCATCAACAACTACCCTTCCAATGGTCTTACCACCATGGACGACATCTATTGATAGGGCTACATGGTAAGGCAGGCGAATTTTGACATCAGACATATTGAATTTCACCATGAGACTCGAAGAATCCATGCTACCTAAAGCTGCTAAGAGAGCATCCCGCTGGGCATGACAACTCTGTAACACCTCTAAAGCTGACATTGCACACGGGGCTTGAGCTAAATATTCAACCACAGAGTAGTTTGAAGCATCCCTAGCATTGGGGTTATGCAAGGTCTTCTTGAAAACACCTTTCGGTATCTTCGGCATAGTTTCAGCAGGCTTCTCTATTGTGAGAGGGTTGGAAGGTTCACCTATAGCTTTACCCTTATCAAGTGTCTCGTTATCATAGTTTTTGTTCCTGGTTTGCAACAAAGTCGAACATTGGACCATGTTGATATAATTAGGGTTAAGGGCAGTTTGAGTGCCCCTTGCTACATTAAAAGCTGAAGCAGAGTTTTGTCCTTGGGGAAACGGGTCCTTCAGGACAGTCGGTTGTTGAGCTTTGAGCAGCTTCTGGGCTTGATCCATAAGGGGACAAAGGTGAGTAAGGTGGTCCTCTTGGCACAACTTACAAGGGAACTTGACCTTCTTCTTTTCTTTTTTTCCCCCATCAGCATTGTTCACGGGATTTGGATTGTTTTGGTTTCCCTCTCCTTTCTTACCTTTCTTTTTCTTCCCGCCGGGCTGCTGATTTCCCTGCTGATTTTGTGTGGGAGGTGCAATGTAAGTGGTTCGGGCCGTCCCCATAGAAGCAGAGGTCTGAAAGACTGGAGCAGGTATCCCTCCACGAAACAATGAAAAGGGAGAGCTCGTGTATGGGACCGAAATAGGGGTTTGGAAGCTTTTCCCATAAGAGGTGTTGCTCCCAAACTGCACTCCTACATATGAAGGA
>LPNX010994020.1:59974-82889 GCA_001517045.1 Pseudotsuga menziesii
GCGCCCCATTCCAAGGGTATCCTTGAACAAATGCCAAGGATCCAACCGGACCACTTTGGGTAGTGTAAGGAAAGGAAGAAGGAATGGTAGGTATACTGGGGATCCCAGCAACCATGTCACCAGAAGTACCTCCTAGGTTTGAGTGAACCGGTGGTTGGACCACCCAGCTCGCTGGAGTTAAAGGTGTAGAAGGCAAACTAGATCTAGGGGCACTTACAAGGGAAGGTAGTACCCATTCAACTGGAATGGTTGAGGTAAACACAAAAGAACTTTCTTCCACAGAAGACATGAATCTACCCACGGGGACACCTAACACTGGTGAATCAAATGGTCTAACCTGGACGATCACAAGATCGTTTAAATAAGTCAAGGGGGAGTTAAAATTTCTTGCAAAATCGTCAGTTTGCAATTCTTCTATCTCGACTGTATCAATATTAAAGCGGTTAGCAATGAGTTCTGGTTCACCAAGAACTTCACTTATTCCTACAGGTTCAAATGAACCCTTTGTGTCTAATCTCCGCCTTTTAGGTAAAGGTGGAGGCTCCAATGCAGTGATAGGAGGAAGGTTTCTCAACCTTCTTGACCTTCTAATAGGTTGGTCCTCCGGAATTAAAAATTTAACTAATCACACCCTAAGGCCAACTAAACACAAGCGAAACCACAGAGCATACACTAAAAATCCCTAAAGTCTCAAGCAATCAAACCAGGGTAAAAGATATACTTTCCCGGAGAAAGCTGATGAATGATTACTTGGCGTCCTTGAAGTGGTTCTTAGGCACAAGCGGAGGAATCACCCACCACCCTCCTACACTTTCAACAAGGGTTACCTTCCAAGCCCGTTCAAGGTGAACCAGAAATAGCCTTCCGGTTTACCTAGGTATGAACCCTAAAAAGACAAGAGACTAAAGGCTACCTTGGCAATACCAATAGTCTGGGGGGACAGTCGTCAACCGAACTCATACGCATGGGCAGGGTAGCTGAGCCCGAAACTCTGTCTAGGACAGAATCTCCAGATGCGTAAAAGTCCCGGGTTACGTTTTGACAAGGATTCAGAGGGTTATCTCCTCTGTCCAAGCCTCCACACGGCCTAGTGCTTAACTCCCGTTTGAGAGGAGCTTCCCAGATACAGTGATAGAGTCAAGGATTTACCTAAAGAAAGATCCACTATGTCTGAGTTTATAACTTGTGGGAAGTTTACACTTCCTAGCCCACAATTCTAGCCTAAGCTAGTAGGTGAAAGGCCCCCAGAAAACAAAACTTACTAATAAATTTTAATTTATGCGTTTATTTTAAAGGGTTGTTCTTTACTCAAGAGGAAATGGAGTGGTATACTTTATGATGTTTTGACTCAAACAAGAAATAAATGAAAGTAAAGGTGTATTCAAAGCAAAATTGCCATTATAAAAACAAACTTCTTTTTAATTTTTGCAAATATGTATTGATGAATTGAAAGCAACGATGAAAGAAACTAAGCCTATGTTTTTGTAGTTCTTTGATATAATATTTTTAAATTGAAATAAACACTACTTATGCAAAAATCACAATGCAAAAGATTTAGTTATGTTTTCTTTTCACTTTTAAAAATAATCAAAATTCTACTATGCATCTACAATGCACTATGCTTGAGCAAACTTGATGCTTATAAACTGTATAAAAGTAATAGACTGAAGCAAACAGGCTGATAGAACCAACAGACAACCAATAAAGGAAGGCTAGGAGCCCTAGATTGGGTGCTAACAATGACAAAGAATCACTGCAGACTTACAAAGGCAAGTGACAACCAGCCACTGTCAGAAGACGGACTGGAAAATAGAGCCCAAGAGCCTGATCACTGATCTGGACCAAGACACTTTAACCCACAACCCAAAATAGGCCAAAACACTTCAGTATGCAAGCAGTAAACAAACCAAGAAAAAAGACTCAAGAGCTTCCGAAAAAGCAAAGAAATGTGATCACCAATAGTATTCAAACCCACTACACAACATTCTTAAAGAAAGACTACTCAGAAACAGGGACCAAACAAAGAAAAGAACAAGCAAAACTTATCTTAAAAATCCCCACTTCCAGGAGTATTTGCGACTGTCACTAAGAGAAACTCGCGAGTGACTCGGTACTGTCTAGTATTACAACCCACAAATGCAGACCAGTATTCGTGACTGTCTAGAAAGACAACCCACGAATGGGTATAAAAATTTTCTCAAAAAAAATCAAGAAAAAAAAACCCTAGACTTTCAAATGCTGAAGCAAATAAGAACCAGGATAAAAATCACAAACAGACTCACAAGCAAAACTGGTCAAGAGGACAGAAAACAACCTACAGCAGTCTGGGCTCCCCAGCGGAGTCACCAGTTCTGTTGTACAGGATTATGCACCTAATAACCTAAGTTCTGGGGTTACCAACATACTCAATTACTTGCACACAATTGACTTCTAAAGCACAGAATAATAAATAGGAAGATCAAAAGGACTTACTTGTTAAAAGAAGGTCGATCCTTGCTAATCTTCTTCTTCTCTGTTCCACTTCCAAAGTCTTCAAGATTGCTCCTCTTTCACCTATGAATAAACACTTTTCCAGATACAAGATGATTCATATATGTATAAGCAGGTTAGATAAATCACATATAAGATGCTTAAGCATAAACATTCATCAAACCAATACACATGAAACACATATGGAAGAAGTAATCTCTTTATTATCAATAATGGAAAGAGTTCAGATACAACCCAACGCCTGAGACAAGGACTCCTCTGCTACCAAAGGATTCTGAGTTCCACTGCTCCAAATACTTCTGTATAAACTCCACCAGCATAACTTTGCTCTCCAAGTGTAAGTAACCAACACCCTCCCCAAGGCCTGTATTTATATGTGTGAAATAAGGTAGTTCTCGAAGCTTAGGGAAGTTGTAGCAGTTAAGGAAATTAAGTTAAATGGATTAACTAATCTCCCATTAGCACGTGTTTTAATGTTTAAATGTGAAGATACACATTCGCGGGTCTGTAGTAGAGCAACCCGAGAATGATTCACGACTATGTATAAGTGCAACCTGCGAATACATGGATTCGTGACTTGCTACAAAGGAGACTCGCGAGTGATGCGCGAGTTGTCTATAAAGAGAGTCGCGAATACATCTCAACATGGCAAAACTTGAAAAGTAACTAGCTGGATGGAGGAAGCATGTATTTCATGGCAAGCCAAGCTATAGTGTTTTGGGCAAACGTCTATCCATAAGTGCCCTTTTGTGTGCCAACAGGAGGGATGTCGGCACTCGAACGGAGAGGTGCCATTCGGGTGTATAACACTCCTCTGTAATTTATATTTTTTTCCCTTTTTGTTTATGGATTCTTTTTTCTATGAGTAAGTAGGAAAATTCTATTAAAGTACAAAAAGATGGTACAAAAGGATGAGTTACAAGAATTCCTAGAAAACAACCCTTATTTGGACCAAGACATGGCTAATAAGGCCTGCTCCACCGATCTTAACTAAACCAGGCCTAAACTGAAAAAGGATTTAAACAGTTATAAAACTGAAACTAAATACACTGTGGGAGCCTCAAGGACGGGTTCCCACCAACATCCAAAATAGTTACAAAACTGAAACTAACAGGGACTTAAAACAAATATTACTATCAACCCGTTGCCATCCAAGGAAACCGAAGAAGTCTTTGGACGGTCTGCGACAAGAGCCTCGAAGCTTAACATAGCGAGTCGCACCATATAAAGAAATAAGACCAAAATCTCTAAATAACAGAACAACAAAAAGACAAATTATCACTGCCAGGGATACCAGACTTAACTTCTTGCCTCCGGGATAGGGTCGTGGTACTGATCCTCACACTAAGTCGAAGCGATGCTTATAGGCAAGTTGGATGAGGTATTCACAAGGGTTGTGGCACTGATCCCTAGGCTTACCAGCATGTCTTGAGCAATCTACTCCAGGAGTCGGAAACCAGCGGCAGTCTCTTGCTACCAGCAGATCCCTTGAGAAGTATGAATCTCCGCCTGGATGTCCCAGGCCAACAAGATGCAAGCGGTCCAAAAGGGGTTGGGAAACAAAGGTCACCCCATAATATCCTCAAACTCCTGAAGGAGGTCAATTTCCAGAATGGAAATAAAATCCTCAATTACAGTTGGCATTTCTGCCATATACTGGTTCCCCCAACTAAAGGGGTACGATACAGGATAGTCACTCCTTGATGGCGTAGAATCATGCATAGAACTAGGGGAAGCATCACTGTGGCTCTCTCCCCTGTTGTTTCCTCTTGACCGATTATGAGCCCTCTAGTAGCGCGGCATGGTGATTGCACACAAATGAATTCTTGGAAACAAGAGGAACAAGAATGACACCTTGCTTGGGTCCTTATGTTCCACATAGCCCGAATTTATAGAGATCTGACCCTTCGAGTCCTCCCATCCACAGACATTATCCATAACTCTGTGTGTGCTTCCAGCCTTTCTCACTATTATTTGCTTCCCTTCCCCCCGTTCCATCAGATCTCTCATCATGTATGAGTGATTCACCACCTTATGCTTCATAGGGGTCCAAATAATACGAACATATTCCATATTTCCCATTCTTACCACCTCAAACTTAATCTATGTACACTTGATCTTACATGCTCGTCCTTTCCTCCACCCTTCCCATGGATCGATTTGCAGAGAGTCTATGCCCATGGATATAAATCAAATCATGATACTAGGCTCACCTGCCATCGACCTGCCCTTTCGTTGCCCCCATGTGCTCTGTACCAATGTGACATGTTTAGGCATGCATCAAACTGGCCCCACCTGGCGTTCGGGAATTTTCCTGTCATTCCGTGTCAGCCACCGCGAGATGCGTGGGCTCACTACGAGATGTCAACACGTCATCCATCTGTCTTCCCATTAAATATTGATGCCATATATCGTTCGCATGCAGTAGGATGGTTTGAGTCAGGTAGTTGTACGGGTTACTATTTCCTTCCTTATCGTCCTCGGCTAACTTCAAGCAACGTTTCCAAATAGACTGGGTATTTCCTTTGCATGTAAGGATCTGTTGCTTTCCACTCCTGCGTTCATGAGGGCATATGCCACCTTGTTTCCCTCCCATTTAACATGCAAGAATAGAATGGCTTCCTGGCCTGCAAGAGTTTTTCTGAGAGCGCTTAAACGGCCATCCCATCTCCAGTTTTTTGAGACTTGGGAAGTTGAAGCACTTGATTGAAGCTGGTGAGCTAAATTGTTTATTATCTGAGAGTCCCCCTCCACCACAAGTGGAGTTTTCCCTGTTTGTATCACCCATATCAAACCATCGATAAGGCCTTCAATCTCGGCCATATTGTTAGTATTGCTACCTATTGATCCCCATAATAGACTAAGAATATCACCCTTCAAATTCCTTATTGCACCCCCATAACCGGTAGGACCAAGATTATCTTTGGCCACTCCATCGACATTGAGTTTGAATGAGCCAGCTAAAGGTCCTATCCAGGAATTCGAGCTGGAGACGGACACTAGAAGTGAACATGAGATCAAATTTTTGGGAGGTAATTCCCCAATCCCTAAATCATACAGAATAATTTGTTCATTTGCTTCAACTATAAATTCTTCTTGCGTCCACTGGTGTAGAGTTATCGTTTCTTTCAGATGAGCTTCTATGGAATTCCATATTTCCCCTTGTTTTCATGATTTGTTTTCAAAGGTCTATCTGTTGCCGGTTTTCCATATTTCCCATAAAGTGACTCCAAGTAGAAGCCGCCATAGGTGGTTGACAATTTTATTTTTAAAATAGTTCATAGGCCATTCTGCTATTGTGACGTTCGGTCTTCCTTTGTGATGGTGGTTTCTTCTGAAAATTGTCGCCCCTTTATCCCAAATTGAGTCTGCTACTTTGCACTCATCCGGTAGGTGGTTGATGGTTTCATTATTCTCCTCACATAGGAAGCATCTAGATGGTCCATAGAATCCTTTGATTTGCAGGTTATCCCATGTTAGGATACGTCATTTTATCACTAGCCAACAGAAAATAGAGACCTTTAGCCACCATCCTCCTGTCCATATGTTTCCCCATTTGGCTTCAGGCTCCATGTTCTGAGTCCCTGTTAGAATCCCTAATGCTTATTTGGGGTTGAAGTTACCTCAATTGTCATACCCCCATCTAAGCTTATCTGGATCCTCATTCTTGGCTATTCTTTTAGAGTAGAGCTCCGATATAAAATATTCGATGTCTTCCGTGGGTGCTTGGGATTGCCACCAACTCTGATCCTTCCATGTCCTGAAAAGTTGGTCCTCATTGCCAGTATCCCAGAAGTTCGCCACCTTTCCATGGGAATGATTCTTGAGGAAGGTAGGGAGCAATGGGGAATGATCCCCGCATGAAATCACTGGTTCTTGGTTCAAAGCTTCACTTGTAAAACAAGCCGTTTTACCATTTTGTACCTCCCAAAAACTGTGCTTTTGAACCAATCCTCTATTTTCCTGGGAGGTCTTCCAAATGCTTGAGCCTGGGAGGTTTTCTCCTAAGCAAACTAGGGATTGGTTGGTCCATTAGGGGGAGTATTTCAAATGCCACAGTTTTTCCCACAGCTCCTTCGCATAATTGACCCATCACCACGAAATTTTGGCACTGATAACTTTATTATTGTCAAGCAGGTATCGTATCCCCAATCCCCCAACAGCATTTGGAGTGCATATGGTTTTCCAATCCAGAAGAGGCCACTTTCTGTTTCCTTTCGATCCTCCCCATAGGAAGTTCCTCTGAATATTCCTGATTTGTTTTATAATGGATTTTGGGGTTGCCAACACTGAGAAGAGGTAAATGGGAATTACCTGAAGAACAAATTTTACCAGGATGAGTCTGCTCAAGAAATTGAGGGATCCGTAGGTCCATAGATTAAGATTTTTATTGATTTTGTCGACCAATTCCTTTGAAGATATTTGCTTGATAGTCGATTCTGCCATCGACGCTCCTAGATACTTCGAGGGGAAGCTTCCTTCCGAGAACTCCAGGATTCTGAGAATGTTTCTCTTGGTGATCCGTGGGGTATTGAAGAAGTAAGTCTGAGATTTTTCCTTGTTGATTTCAAGGCCGCTAGCTTCCAGAAAAGTATTCAAAAATTCTTTAATTCTCCTAGCCTCATGAACCGATGAGGGGTCCATAAGCATATTATCATCCACAAACTGCTGATGGGTCCATGGATCCATCTCAGCTATTAGAGATAATCCCTGAATTCTGTTTTCTACTCTCCTACTTTTGAGCATCCTTCCTAGTCCTTCCGCCGCAATAATGAAGAGGAAGGGAGATAGGGGATCCCTCTGTCTAATGGCTCGTGAAGCATTGAAGGGATTCAAGCAGGAGCCATTGACCAAGATTGAGAAGAAAGCAGATGAGACCATATTCATAACCCAGTTTGTCCACTCCTCAGTGAAGCCAAAAGCTTTAAGAATACCTTCCAAGAACTGCCAATTCAATTTATCATAAGCTTTGGAAAGGTCCATTTTGAGGAGCATACCTGGAGTCTTCATAGATTTAAGAGAATGGATAGTTTCATGCACCAAAATGATCCCATCCAGAATTTTCCTTTCTTCTACAAACCCTGCTTGTTCCGGTGAGATGATGAAAGCGAGGAGGGGTTTTAGACAATTTGCAATTACCTTAGAACTGATTTTTTAGATGACATTACACAAGGAAATAGGTCTTAATTTTTTGGGATCCTCTATTCCTCTTTCTTTGGGTATGAGAGTTAGGAATGTAGAGTTGAGGGCTCTAAGAATACTCTCTAATTTCCTAGAGTTCTCCACCAAAGCCCAGATTTCATCCTTCGGCCTGTCCCAACAAGCATGGAAGAAATTAGTGGTGAATCCATCCGTTTCCAGAGCTTTATCTTTTTCCATTTGTTTTACAGCGGTCTCTACTTTTGTTATCTCGATGGATTTTCCTAGAATTTGATTATGATCATCCGTGATAAGCTTGGGAATATGGATTAACACTTCTCTCTGGGATTCGTCCCTATCTTTGTCTGGTTCCTACAGGAGCTTGGAAAAATATGAGTTCAAAGTACTTTCAATCTCTTCTTGAGTTTCAGCTATATTCCCATCCTCCCTCTTAAGTCTATCCATACAGTTCCCCTGTCTATGTTGAATGGCGGCTTTGTGGAAAAAACTAGTACTAAATTCTCCTTCCTGTAGCCACTTGACTCTAGCCTTCTGGTTCTAGTAGACTTCCTCTTGTTGTTCTCTTTGACTTAATTCCTGCAGCAGTAACTTTTCCTGAATCCTCAATTCTTCTGAGAATCCGCTATTCATCCCTTGCGATTGGTTTAGCTTGACTTTGTTCTATAAGGACTATTTTGCTTGGAATATATTGTCGAATGACTCCTTATTCGATTTCTGAATGTGACCTTCGAGGATTTTAAGTTTTTGTTGGAATTGATACATTCGGGTGCCTCTGATTGGTGGGGAACTCTCCCACCATTCCTTGAGTTTCTCATGGAATTCCAGATGGAGAAGCCAGAATTTCTCAAATCTGAAAGGTCTGCGAGGGTTAACTCCGACATTTTCCCATTCCAGGCTAATGGGCAAGTGATCCAAACCTACCGCTGGTAGAACCACCGCTTTTAGGTCACCCCCTACCATCATTACCGATTATGAGAGTAGAAACCTGTCAAGTCTGCAGGTTATCCCTCTATCTCTCGTTTGTTTATTGTTCCAAGTGAATATGCCATTGGAAGTTCTGACATCTATCAAATTAAGGTCATTAATAATAGCATTAAAATGACTACTTGCAGGGTTTAGGTTCTGAATACCACCTTTTTTTTTGTTGAGGCTCCTGATCAAATTGAGTCACCCCCCATGATCCAGTCTTTATCTTCAACTAATTCTTTGATGTCTGAGATCGACTCCAGAAAGGTTGGCTTCTATTCATCCCTCGGAGGACCATAAACATTGGAAATGAATCCTCTTATTCTGGTACCTATGATGTGGAAATCTGCTGACAAAGACCAAGGAGTGGCTAGGAATCCTGATAATTGCACCTCAGGAGGCTTCCATAGGATGCCCAACCCTCCTGCAACCCCTCTAGCGTCTAGAGCTATTGATTCACATCCCTTCCATACTTTCTGGGTGATACTTGATAGTTAATCTCCCGAGCATTTTGTTTCTTGCAGAAAAAATATCCCTGACTTATCTTTTTCAATCCTTTTTCTGAGAAGGCGGATTTTGAGAGCGCTCTTACAGCCTCTGATAACCAGGTTGTAATCTACATTAGAAATATATTAACTAGAGGGTGATAGGGAAACATCTTTTGTTGGATACTTCCCTGAAGCCACCAATTTTTCACCTATTGCTTTGATTCTTTGAACGTTGCTTGGTCTTCCCCTCTTTTATTTTTTCTGTTTTTTCTTATCGTCGGTGACTTTGAGGGATTCAACTACAACCCCTAAGGAGCTTGAGTTTTGTCTTGAATAATGGCTTTCTCTAACAGGGAAACTTGTTGAGGGGGAATTTGGGTTGGATTTTTGTTAGAGCATGCAGCTTCCAGCCCGTCTAGGTCTAGATCTCCTATTTCCATATCTTCTTAGAGAAGTTCCATTGTCCCTGAGTCTTTCTTGTCCTCCTCTTGATGTCACTAGATAAGAGGTTCTGGATTGGCTTTTACTATTTCTTGTTTCTTTTTTGGGGTTTTCTCTGTCTCCTTCCCCTAGTTTTCTTTGCTATGTTCACTTTGTTGTTCTACTTGGAGTTTTTCCTTCGCTGGATCTACTTGTTTTTCATCGTTATTAATTGCCTGGTCTTCTTGGAGGGTCTCATACCGGTACTGGGTCTACACTCTTTTATTTACTTCTGGTCCTGAAGTCCTCCTCGCTTGTCGTTTCTTGTTTTGTATTTTTGTGAATCCCTTTGCATCCTGGTTGTCTTGGTCTTTCTTCCCCCTGGTATTTTATTTTGGAGGTAGTCTCTAAATCGATGGCCATGCTCATGGCATCTTTTGCATCTGAAAGGGATCTGTTCCTAATCTATGGCATGAAACCATTCCTCATCTTCCCAAGTTAGCTCGATTCCATTAGGTAGATCTATAGAGATATCAAGGTAGATACATGTTCTCGCATACGATATGTCTTTTCTTTGTCTAGTTTGCTCTGAGACTTTGATAAAGTTGCCTAGTGTGTTCCCGATGTCCATTAATATTTCTTCCTTCCAGTATTCCATTGGGAGGGAATACACTCTTATCCATATAGGACCTATCGTCAGGTTTTCTTTTTCACGGTCGAATCTCTCTTTCCGTGGCCTGAGAAAGAGGCCCGCCGAGTTGTAGAAGTAGGGGCTGTTCTCAAATATTTTCATCCTGCCCTCTTCATTAAAGAATATTATTGTGAAGAACCCTTTGGCTCCTAGTTGAAGGTCATAGTGTCCTTGGGGTTTCCACATTGTGTTGATCCATAAGACCACGGTCTTTTCTATGGGCTAGATCCCAACTAATTTTCCTATGAGATCCCTTTCTTTCATGTATTGAATTTCCTCCTTGACTCTTTCAAATTTGATCTACAATTTTGGCAAAGTCTTGTATTTCGAGACACATTGTCCTATCCTTCTTGTGCCTTGATTATTTGTTTCTTCCTTTCTAATTCCACTGCATCCTTCCCCATCTCTCGGCCTTATAGAAGCATTGATTACTCCTTTCCCCTTTTCATTTTCTTTTCCCAAGGTAACATAACCCTCCTCTACTGATTCATTCCTTCCACGGTCCCTCTCCCCCCGAGGAGGAGCAGGAAACATCTTGAATGTTCTTTCTCAAACGTCTCTGACCTGTACGAACACCGTAGATCCTTACTCCTACATACCCAAGCCCCTACCTTCAGTTAAGTTGTAGAGCCCGACTGCATCGCTTTTCTTGCCTTGTTTATGGATTCTTGTTCTGGGAGTCACTTGTGAATTTGAAGGTTGAAGAAAGGCTTATGGGAGTCTAATTGGCGGTCATATTTATATTAAATATTTTGCAAGGAAATGTAGCAATAAGAAAATTACTTTGTGTTCATTCGATTGTAATTTTCAGTTTCATATATCAAAGCTTACAACTCAGAGGGTCTCCACATTCCATTGTGATGGTTTTGGGATCCGCAAGGAGTGAAGGGAAGCATGTCTTTTCCTTTACGTGTAGTGAAGAGAAAACGTAAAAAGAAGTTCAATGGAATTGTTACGTCTATCAAAACTTGTGCCCAATGAGCTACAATATGTGCATGGAAGGGGGTTGGCTTTTACATCCAGTACGTCATGAAAATTGGATAACAATATACTAGTGGACAACATAACTATATACTGTAGATATTCAATACGAAGATTGACTTGGGATATTAAAAACTTGAAACACAATATTTTCTTCACATGTCAACCTTATTTGGCCATTCAATGATATTCAATACATGATATTGTAAGAGGACCCACGCAAATGGTCGACAAGAAAAATGGTGCCGCTTGTGCAAATTATGATGTGCAGAAATTTTGATGTCTCGGATAGTTCAAGTTTCAATTTCAAAGGTATAGTCTCTCCACGTCGAGGTTAGGTCTTTATTTCAAAGGTATAGTTCCTCCATGTCTAGGGGTTTCGAGGTTCTCTAAAGCTACCTAAAACTTGGAAAACTCATATAACTATGCAAATTGGATTTTTGGACCTTTTTTCTTTGTAAGATTTTGTTGGCATAGGCAAAAACATTGACTTAATCACCGAATATTTTCAAATTTAAAAAATTTATGTATAAAATTCTTTTGGAGGAAATTTATTTTCACCTAGGTGGGAATTTAGAAGTTTGATCCAACTTATTGCGCCGAGAGGCGCTCTACAACTATGGGGGAGATCTTGTAACATTATGAAACTTTATTTAACGTTCATGTTGTAAATGTGGGCTATAAATAATATTTTCGATTATGATGGAGATGTTGTAACCTTATGTAACGTTGTTCTTCTTGTAAATTCTGTGTATAAATAATATTGTCGATTATGATGGAGATGTTGTAATGTTATGTAATGTTCCTCTTGTAAATGTTGACTATAAATAATATTGTCGATTATGATGGAGATGTTGTAACGTTTGTCGAGTATGAGAGAGATGGCATACCGTTTCTTTTACTTTCCAATTATGATGTAGATGTTGTAACGTTACTTTTACTTCTACAAAGTAAGAGGTAATAAATATATTTTGTCCGCCATAATTTTACAAAATAATTATAATTATAATTAAAACTACCTGTATTTTGAAAAACACGTTAGAAATCAGTGACTATATAAACATCAAGAGGTAATAGGTAATCTATTTTAAATTTTAAATTTAATCCTCAATACCATTTCTCACAGCCACACAATTATCATTCCGTACTTCTGCTGCAAGATCAATCCGATAGTTGGCAACAGATTCCTTATACTGCAAAACATTGAAATCAGATTTAACTCTTTTGTTAAATCCATCCTAGATTTAATGATTGGAAATAATCATTAAAAATCTATAAAATTTTACTTAGGAACCGATTGAGCTAAGGGCTTAGGAATAAATAGGACACGATTGCTTCCACCATTTTTCTAAAACTATGCTGTACTCACATGTTACAGATCAATTACATGTAACATTTCTCCATATTCAAGAGGAAATACGTGTTGCATGTCTGCATTCCATGAGAGTTGCTAAAGGAGAAGAAAAAGAAAGCGTACGAATAATTCGAGGGAGCTACAGGACAATCGTTGGGATATGTTTATAGATGAAATGCAAGATATCACAATCATAACAAAAGACGTGTGCTGGATGAATTTGACTGTATGCTACCTTTTATTTTATTGATGTAATAAATAATTTTTTGTTTGTCATTTATCACATTAATGCCTAGTATGTTTCTTAAAACTAATAATCAAAGGTTGGAAGTAGTAAAAGCTTATGTTTTCTTAAAATTAATAAATAATGTTGGTGTGTCATTTTTTTTCTTATTGCGTATAAGTTAGAATTTAGAAATTGGAAGTAGTAATAGCTTGGTAAATGTAATTTTGATTCATTTTAACAACGACCACGAAAAATAAATGTACAATTTGTACATCAGTTTTCAATATTTCAAAGGACCTTCTACTGAATCAAACAGCTTATATACATATTATGAGTTGAATTACGAGTCCACCGCCCATTCGAGAGGCATCCTTTGTAACAAACAAATAATCTTGTTATTATGTCCACACAGTATAAACTCAGAGTGACCCACAAATAATATAATAATATAATAATATGATGGTAATGTGGGAGCCCATGAATTGAATTGAATATCGTATTCTTACAGCTACTTAATTTGTGTTACACTTCTCTTAATTAAACGTGTTGCTTGTGTTGAACGTTTCAACTAAGATTATAAAAAACCACCATAAATATATCTCCACCATATCAACCTAGGTCAAATTTTGTAACAACGACACTATGTATGTATGGTTGAATTGAATTTGTGCCCAGGGTAAGTATAAATTGACTGAGCAATATTGCAGAGTCTGTCAATTTAATGTTATATTCAAACGTTGTGCAAATATTCTTCGTTGTCAAAGAAAGGTGGAATTGAGAACGTTGTAACCATTTCGAATTCTACTTAAGCCATCCGCTTACTATGCGAGATTTCAGTATTTAGGAAGACGGTGTTCAGCTAATTAATCAACATAACAATTGTTTCAAAACATTGAAATTCTGTTTTAAGGTTGTCAGTTGTTTGGTATGCTTAACGTGGAGAAGACTTTCTGAAACAACGGCTATATGAATGTACTTATGAATTGAATCTGTGCCCAGAAGCATTAGAATTGACCAAGAATTCTGCATCCTGTTATTTGAATGTTATGTTCAAACGCTGTGTACATATTATAACATTTATGGATGGTTCAAGACATATGAGAAATTGAGAACATTTATAACCATTTGGAATTCGAATTGTTTCAGAACACTAAAATTTCCTTTTAAGGTTACTGGATTAAGGAAGTTAGTATCAATTGCATGAGAAGGATATGGCAGGAGGAACTAGTGGTGGCAATGAGCGTTCTTTAGAGCAAACTCCTACCTGGGCGTTTGCAGTTGTTTGTTCAGCCTTTGTAATCGTCTCCTTGCTTATTGAACAGGCTATTCATCATGTTGGAACTCTGAGGTTTTGCCAACATACTGTTCAATTTAATATCTTCTGTTTTGCTCCGATTTTTGGATTTATAGTATTTTGTATTCAGCAACATACCGAACTTTTAGATTCTATGGAATGGAATTGTTAGAATCTACAGTTTGGTATGTTGCTGAATACAAAATACAATAAATCATTAGAATTAATGAAGAATTTTGATATGGTTGCCTATTGCACATGTCAGTTGAATTAATGCAGAATGATAGTTTTGATTAACTTCAACTAAATGAATGTTTTCAAAACCTAGAAAAAAAATATTTCATAACTGGACCATATTTTTATTAGCTATATACAAAGTTCAAACTGATGGGAGCATGCGATTACTCGTCCCTAGGAGTTCATGAAGTTCTGAACTCAACATCTATTTGTGATAACAAATTATCTTTGGGTGATTATATTTGCAGTGGCTCTCCAGGCGACATAAGAAGGCCCTATATGACGCACTTCAAAAAATGACAATAGGTACACTTGCCTGGTCTCTCTGGATATTGAAATAAATTTGTTTGAGTTTATAGCAACTCTTAAAATGTCTAGAATTTATATCGTTTAGCATCTCTCAGATTTTCTCAAATTGGCATTTTTGGTTTGCAGAACTGATGCTCATGGGGTTCATTTCGTTTCTACTGACTATTGGACAAAAGCCCATTTCTAAGATTTGTATACTTAAAGGAATAGCTTATAGTATGCTTCCCTTTGAAAAGGAAATGGCTCCTGGTAGGGATCATTGTTCCAAATGTTAATAAAATGGAGAGAAACAGATGAGAAACAACCAAGAATGATAAACCAATTATCTATTAGTCTGCAATAGTATATATATGTTACATAATTGACGGTTTTTGCATTACCAGCTAACCAATAAATACGGGTTAACCAATAATGGAAATGACTAAGTGAATAGACTAACTAATGAGATTATGAGATTATTATTCTTAACACTCCCTCTTAATCTCAAGAGTTATTTACTTAAGTATGAAACTTTAATAGCAAAATTTTTTGAAATGAAAATGCTTGCTGGTCTATCTCTCAGCTAGGCTTACAAACACTTAAACAAAATTTTATAAACTTCGGGTTTTGCAATTTGATTAATGACTTTTTGGTTTTCAACTTTGATTTAAGATTTCTGGTTTTCAATAATGTGATGATGTTGCTCACTCTGATATTCTCCTTCTTTCAGTATTCTCGGATCTTTTTCTTTGGATCTTTTTTTTCCTTCTTCAATGCTGCAAAACTCTATTCTTGTGATCTTTTTCTTCTTCTTCATTTTTCATGGCATTCATTAGGCTTGCTTATAGTTACTATTAATATTCATTCTTCATCTTTGGGCTTTCAACATAGTAACTCTTGAAACACTTAAACAAAATTTTAAAAACTTCGGGTTTTGAAATTTGATTCATGACTTTTGGTTTTCAACTTTGATTTATGATTTCTGGTTTTCAATTATGTGATGATGACTCTGATATTCTTCTTCTTTCGATTATTCTTCAGATCTTTTTCTTTGGATCTTTTTTTTCTTCTTCAATGCTGCAAAACTTTGTTCTTCAGATCTTCTTCTTCTTCTTCATTTTTCATGAGATTCATTAGGCTTGCTTATGCTTACTATTAATATTCATTCTTCATCTTTGGGCTTTGAACATAGTAATTGTTGGCAATATATCTGGTCCATCAACTAATCCCCATGTATCGAAGATGTTTTTTCTTATCTTCTACCTTGATTAAGTTTAGGTGACGATACACCTGTCACCCCCGTTACCTCTAGCGGTGGTCCTCTACTCACTCTAATATTCTTCTTCTTTCGATTATTCTTCCAATATTTTTCTTTGGATCTTTTTTTTTACTTCATCAATGGTGTGAAACTCTGTTTTGTTCTTCTCATCTTTTTCTTCTTCTTCATTTTTCATGAGATTCATTAGGCTTGCTTATGCTTAATATTAATATTCATTCTTCATCTTTGAGGTTTCAACATAGTAACTATTAGCAATATATTTGGTCCATAAAATAATCCCCATGTATCGAAGATGTTTTTTCTTATCTTCTACCTTGATTAAGTTTAGGTGATGGGTGACGGGTACACCTGTCACCCCCACTACCTCTAGCGATGGTCGTCTATTCCACAACTTGACAAAACAAAAACTCTCTGAGAGAGTATCAAATCCTGTAATATTAGGTGCCTTAGCACTACAAGTATGCCTATTGAGAAAACATACAACAAAAAGGCTTACAACAAAATAGGGACAAAAACATGCCTGTGATAAGGCATTTCAGACACAGAGGAGCAGTAATTTCGAAGATACCATAGAAAAATTATCATGCATTTGTGTAGAACAAATTGGTAAACTAGGGCTTCCTGTTCTGTGATCTTCCCTCCACTATTTTCAAAAAAATGAGTACATTGAACAACTCACTTTAAAGAGGCATATATTTATATCTAATCACAAGTTTGAAATTCCAAGTTTTGAAAATTAGGGATTCTTTGACAAACCTTAGATAAGTGAGCTCTGGAACCACGATGGACACCTCAAATCGGTAATATCTAATCTTTTGCTATTTATAGTTGAGGCTCTCATTTCAAAATGAATAACCACACCAGCTTCATAACAAGCTTGGTGAGGCTAACAAATTCCAAGCATGGAAGTATAGGATCTCACTAGTTCTTGAAGGAAATGAATTGGACACCTACATAAGTAGAGAGGTTCCAGATCTAGAGGCAAATGAGGCTAAAGCCTTACATAAGAAGAACTTGGTCAAGGCCAAGAAGATCATTGCTGATTCATAAAAGATCACCTTATACCACAAGTATCTTCCCTAAAGATACCTAAAGAGATGTTTTGATTCCTTGAGCAAGCTATATGAAGGGAAGAACACAAATCAAAAGGTGACTTCGAGAAACCAATTGAAGAATGTGAAGAATGCAGAGACCATACAGTCATACTTTACAAGGTTCTCTCAAATCAGAGAACATCTTGAAGTGGTAGAAGAAGAAGTGGAGAATGTAGAAGTTGTGATAACCACCTTGAATGGCCTCCGAGGAATGTGTGCCAGAAGGAAGTGATTACTTTCAACATACTCTGGGAAGAGCACACACAAGAACAATCTCGACTCATAATAAGAGAAAATAAGGTGGGAGCAACTGAAGATCAAGATTTCACGATTCAAAGAAGATACCTCAAGCGATGAGAAATATGGAGAACTCAATTCTTGAAGAACCTCTTATCCATGTTAAGCATTTGGATAAGAAATGATGGTGTTATGAATGAAGAAGATGATGAAGCTGAAAGAAGGAGTCTACCCATGAAACAAATAAATATAAGCATTCAATTGTCATTTCATGATATTGTTTTGTCATGCAATTGTTTATATTCAGTTGACGTATTATGCATGATAGAATGTTTGCATTAATGACAATATACTACTAATATGCATGTGATGGGTAAGTATCTCATGGTGCTATACAACTCTCCATTGCTACTTATCTAGAATGAAACCTCTTTGCTGACATATTGGATTAGTGCACAATCTCAATGATGTCATGGTAGAGATGGAAGGCATCTAGAAAGTTTCCGTGAGATATGGATGAATGGTGTATTGGACAAATTAGTTGCATGTTTATATATTTATGCATAAGAAATTTCCATTATGAATATGCCTTATGAAATGTTTCTAACCATACAAATGCATTTCACTTGTAGGAAAGATAGTGTACAATCTCCTACAAGAAAAGAAGGATGAGACTTGTTCCGAAGAACAAGTGACGACAGTTCAAAAAATATTACAAAATGAAGAATGGTATGATGAGACTTCAAGAGGCCTCAGACACAGTGCAATTATGTAACACTGTTAAGCGATATCATTGATGCAGAACCCTTGAGTTATGAGGAAGTAACCAAGAAGAAAGGGAAGGAGAGTACTAGTTCAAAAAGAATGATGTCTAGGATGTGGTATCGAGACCTGAAAGGAAGTCCGCATTGGATCTGCAAGATCCAGCATGCAATAGATGGAAACATAGTGGGATACAAGGCAATATTCGTAGCACAAGGCTTCTCACAGAAAGAAGGAATAGAGTATGAAGAGACATTTGCATCTAGTGGGAGTTGAGGCACATGGAAGGTAGACTCATGTGTGCAAATTAAAGAATTCCTTGTATAGGCTCAGAATACACCCATGGAATAACACATACATGAGGAGCTTGATGAAGATCTTAACCTTTGCTACAAAGTTGAAGATGAAATCCTATAGAGGATGACAAGCTCAGATATGGGTGCGAGAAGAACTTTTGAAAAGGTTCAAGATAGAGGATCTTGATATCCAGTGACCATAGATGGATACATAGAATATTAGTAGTAGAGGAATCTACTTTTTACTCCAATACATAATGTTTCAATACATAGATTATGAAAGGAAGAGGGAGAATGATGCTCCACTTCAAAGGGAGTGATTGCAGAAGATCCTGAGGTTCAAAATGGTATGACATGATGGATATATTACTGATGACTTTAGGATTTACTAAGAGTAAAGTGAATTCCAACCTTTACTTCAAGGTTTAAGGTGGAATACCATTGATGCTCTTGTTATATGTCGATGACTTGTTCCTAATAGAAAAGAGGAACTCATTAAATTTTCAAGAAGGAGACTTACCGCCAAGTTCGAGATGAAGGACTTGGGGATGATGCATTACTTTCTAGGCATGGAGGTGTGGCAGAATGTAGATGGAATCTCCCTGGGACAAGGGAAGTATGTGGTAGAGATCCTAAAGAGGCTGAGGATAATGGACTGCAAGGCCATGACCACACCTATGGCATCGAACCTGAAGCTATTGACTGTTGCTTCATCAGAATCGATTGATGCAATAATGTATCGTCACATGATTTGTTCCTTGATGTTCCTGATGAATATGAGACCAAATATTTTCTTTGTTGTGAACACATAGAGACATGTTCACCTGATTGCTACAAAGCATATTCTGAGGTACCTGAAGGGTACAGTTTACTATGGGCTCAAGTATGGAGCGAATCACAAGATTAACTTGGAAGGTTATGTGAATTTGGATTGGGCATGTAGTGCCATTGACAGGAAGAGCACTTCGGGGTGCTCCTTGAGTATGGGATCAGGTGTGATCTCTTCGTTTAGCAAGAAGTAGTCCTGTGTGGCACTGAGTACAACTGGGAAAAATATGTTGCCATTTGTTCAGCTATTTGGGAGGTAGTATGTTTCTTTTGAAAACTAATATTTGATTTGATTGATTTGACTTGAATTTTTCTAAGTACAGATCCATTCTGACATAGTGACAGGATTAGTTCCTTCCATGGTTAGATGTTAGTGCAGAACCCTTTTAACATGGTGATAGGATTGGTTCCTTCCATGTTCAGATATAAGTGTAGAGCCATTCTGATATGATTGTGGGATTGGCTCCCACATGATCAGATGTAAGTGTAGATCCATTCTGATATGACTATGGGATTGACTCCCACGTGATCAGATATAAGTCCAGAGCCATTCTCATATGACTATGGGATTGGATCCCACATGATCAGATGTAAGTGCAAAGCCATTATGATATGATTGTGGGATTGGCTCCCACATGATCAGATATAAGTGCAGAGACATTATATGACTATGCGATTGGCTCGTACATGATCATATATAAGTGTAGATCCATTCTGATATGATTGTGGGATTGGATCCCACATGATTAGTTGTAAGTGCAGGGCCTTTTCATAGATGGTAGTAGGTGTGTCCTATGATGCTGGTGATTGTAAGTGCTGGGCCTTTTCACAGATGGTAGTAGGTGTGTCCTACCATGCTGGTGATTGTAAGTGCTGGGCCTTTCCATAGATGATAGTAGGTTTGTCCTATCATCCTGATGGTTGTAAGTGTTGGGCCCTTCCATAGATGATAGTAGGTGTGTCCTATCATGATGATGGTTGTAAGTGCTGGGCCTTTTCATAGATGATATTAGGTGTGTCCTATCATGCTGGTGAATGTAAGTGTTGGGACTTTTCACAAATGATAGTAGGTGTGTCCTATCATGCTCGTGAATCTAAGTGCACAGCCTTTCTGACATGTATGATGGATGTGTTCCTCGCATGGTCATATGTAAGTGCAGAGTCTTTCTGACATGGTGGTAGAGTGGGCCTCCCATGGTCAAATGTGAGTGTTGGGCCTTTCTGATATGGTGGTGGATGCGTTCCTCCCATGGTCAGATGTGAGTGTTGGGCGTGCCTTTCTCACATGGTGGTGGATGTGCTCCTCCCATGGTTAGGTGTAAGTGTTGGGTGGGCCTTTCTGATTGGGTTAGATATAAGTGTTGAAGAAGATGAATACCTACCTGGAGGCTAGGCCTACAACCACCATGAAAACGGGTTGGCTATGTAGAAATTCCTGTGCAGAGAAGAGTGAAGAGGTAAAACCATTTGATCGAGATAGCAGAACCAGTGATGATGATGATGATCTAGTGATGATATAGATCTGATGATGATCCAGTGATGATCCTATTTCGATGATGATCGAGTGATTATCGAGCTTTGATGATGATCCAGACTTGATCCAGAGAATAATGCTTGTGCTGATGTATTGTGTCAAGAGAATACCTTCCTAGTTAAGATGGAGTGTTGATGTATTCGTAACTTCGGAATTTATTCACTTGTATATCTTATATTGTACCCCGATGTTCCTATCAAGAGAATCATTTGTATTTCATGGTACCTCGATGTTCCTATCGAGAGAGTCATTAATATAATAAATTCATGTAAATTCAATGAGGTTAAACCTACATTCTAAGTCCAGGAAATAGTCCCCACAATTGATTTAAGCTTAACCCTCCTTGTTGATCGGAGGGTAAAGTCCCCACAGTTGTGGAGAACTAGGGTTATTAGACTCGTCTAGAGAATTCGGCCGTGGTAAGTAATTGTTCAGTCAGTCCAACTTGTTGGAGTGGAAATAAAGTGAATGAAAGAATATAAATAGAAGTGAGGCTCTCCTCATTTCTACACAACACACACTCACTCAACTGGGGCGCATGAGTGAGAGAGGAGAAGCTCTCGCAAATGAGAGAGAGAAGAGTGGTTGGAGATCATATTTTTTGTCTTTGGGTTTTACTACTGCCATCGGTGCTCATTCTATCTCTAAGGAAGTTGTGGGGTTTTCTCCTTTATGGTTTCCCCGAGGAAAATTCTTTGTGTCTCTTGTCTCTTGTGATTATTGATGTGCATGTTATTCTCTCAGATAAGATACTAAGATCATATTGCTTAAATTATAAAAATCTAACAATGTTTTGCAAAGTCAATCTCATAAATGTTGACATAAATTCTGCGTGGAAGTACACTAAAATGTGTACAAAATTTTCCAAGACTTATGAGAAAAAAATATTATAACATTATATATGAGAAGAATTAATTTAAGATTTTGGAAAAGAAATCGGCAAAGCCTGAATATTCCACATTTTTTTAATTTTCAATGAACAGATTCATCACAATTTGCATAATAAATTATTAATGACTAAATGGATACAAGGATTTGTCGAGTGGGCAATTACAATCAATTGTGCAGACGCAACATTACTTTTTTTTTTCGGTATAAGAACCCGAAAACATAGACAACATGGTGAATAATAGAATAAAATTGACATGTAATGGCATAAATGATATAGACCACGTGGTCAATAGTAGAACAAATTTGATCCCAAGACTCCTCTGTAATTTATAATTTTTGCCCTTTTTGCTTATGGATTCTTTTTTCTATGAGTAAGTAGGAAAATTCTATTAAAGTAAAAAAAGATGGTACAAAAGGATAAGTTACAAGAGGTCCTGGAAAACAACCCCCGTTTGGACCGAGATACGGCTAATAAGGCCTGCTCCGCCGATCTGAACTAAACCAAGACTAAACTGAAAAAGGCTTTAAACAATTATAAAACTGAAACTAAATACACTATGGGAGCCAGAAGGACGGGTTCCCACCAATGTCCAAAATAGTTACAAAATTGAAACTAACAGGGACTTAAAACAAAGATTACTATCAATCTGTTGCCATCCAAGGAAACCGAAGAAGTCACTACAACAAAAACTGGATATAGCGTCTCTTTTTACATCCTTTGTTGCGTCTAGACCATATTTCATTGTTTTTTTCTTCATTTTTTGGACAAAATGGCGCAATTTCACGGGTTGGTGCTATTTTAGGCGTTTTTTGCATCCTTTTTCTAAATATGGCGCAAATTACGGCGTAATTTGCACCGGGTTTTGCACCTGGTTATGCGCCAGGTTTTACATCAGGTTTTGTGACAGGTTTTGAGCCTAGTTTTGCACCTAATTTTGCGCCTAGTTTGTATATTTTACTCTTGTTGCACCCCCTTTTACATCCATGTTTTCCTCAAATTTTACACCCTTGTTGTCATCCACTTTTGTATCTGTTTTTACATCCACTTTTGCATCCACTTCTGCTTATTTTTTTGCATCCCTTCATGCACCAAGTTTAGCATCAAAGTTTACATCCTGTTTTGAGTCTAGTTTTGCATCTCGTTTTGTTTCAGCCATTTTTGCATCCACTTTTACATCCACTTTTTCATCCACTTTTGCACCCACATTTTCATCCCTTTTTGCATCCCATTTTGCATCCATGTTTATGTCTTTTTTTGCATCTACTATTGCATCCACTTTTGTCGCGTCCCAATTCACGCCCATTTTTGCGCCTACTTTTACACCCACTTTTTCTTCAACTTTTGCATCCACGTTTGCATCTTTTTTTGTATCCAAATTTACATCAGTTATTGCATCCC
>LPNX010994020.1:82999-98128 GCA_001517045.1 Pseudotsuga menziesii
TTCATCCACTTTTGCGTCGGGTTTTGCATTGGGTGTTACAACTACTTTTGCATCTTGTTTTGCATCTACTTTTGTTGCATCCACTTTCGCGTCCAATTTTGTATCCAATTTTACATCCATGGTTGTATCCACTTTTGCACCACTTTTTTCATCATGTTTTGCTTCCATGTTTGCATCATTTTTTGTATCCACTTTTGCATCACCTTTTACATCCATTTTTGGTGCACCCCATTATGCGCCCACTTTTGCAACTACTTTTGTTGCATCCATGTTTTTATCCACTTTTCCATCCAATTTTACACCCAGATGTTGAAGATAACAATGAGGATAGTGATTATGATATTGAGGATGGCTACGATGATGATGATAATGTTGTTGATAATGAGGAGAATGATGACAATGATGATGATGAGGATAATGAAAATGACAACATTGGCAATGATTATGATTGTAATGAAATGAATGATGATGATGGTGATGATGACAATGAGAATGGTGATGAATACAATGAAAATGATGATGTTGATCATCTTAAAAAATAAGTTGTTATTTGTCATGCATAAATTGTATGTGTCCTCCATGTCCATTTTCCACTAATCACATATTTTGGGTAGATGTTATTTCTTTTGCCAAAGGTAATGATAAATAACTGATGAAAATGACAATAATCATGATGATGATGATGTCAAGGAAAATGGTGATGATGATGGTGTCAAGGACAATGGTGAGGATGATGACACGAATGATGATTATGTCGATGATGATGACTATTGTGATAATCATGGTGACAATGACAAAGATGACGATGATCATCATCATCATCATCATCGTTTCCATCATTGTCATCATCAAAAACATTATCACTGTCATTGACATCTAGTTCATCATTGTCATCATTTAAAGCATATGGGATATGTTTACCATTTAAAGCATGCATAACAAGTGGGATACAATTACAATATTAAGCATGCATAAATTATAACTATGATTCAGCACATTTTAATCTTGGAGCTTCTAGTGAAACTGGGTTTATTTACCTATACCAACACTTTCTTATAAGGATCATCATCATCATCGTCGTCATCATCAATTCTCATGTCATTCTCATTGTCATCACAATTGTCATCATCATCATTATTATCATCATCATCGTCACCATATAATCACATCATTGTCAACTTCATCACCATTTCCATTGTTTTCATCATCATTCATCTCACCATCATCATCATCATTGTCATTGTCATCATCAACAACAGCATTGTCATCATCATTATCTTATAATCACATAATTGTGAATGTAATTATCATCAAATCAATTACATTTATTGTGTCCACTTTAGCACCCCAAATCAATTACATTTATATTATCCTTATGCTAGGTTGTATAGGTACACAACTAGGTGGTCTATATCATGATGATGCTAAAATGGACACAAATTGCGTCCACTTTAACATCCAAAATAAATTACATTTAAATTCTACTTGTGCTAGATTCATGTTTAGGTGAAAAAATAGGCACAATATATAAAGATGTTGCTAAAGTGGAAAAAAGATGATTTGATGAATAAAGGCAACAACAAAATCAAAATATGAGGTTTCCTCGATTTGGCATCTTACTTTTCATTTCCTATTATAGTTAATCAAAAGTATTTTGATTTGGAGGGTAGTTGTGAATCACATAATCTAATTGAAATCCCATTTGAACATCTATATGAATACTACGTGGATTATATATATGTTTAAGTGAATCATATTTGTTTTAAAGGTGAGCTTATACATAAACTAATCAAAGGTTTTTGCTATAGTGTAGTTTACGTACATTTTTGTTAACAAATTCCTTCAACTGCACAAGTTATATTTGTATGTACATGCATATGACAACTTCTACAATATACATATATAACCCTTTTTAATTCTCAACGAATAACTTCATATCACTTCTAACCATTATCAACCAATAGATGAAACTAACCACAATACCTATTATCCAACTAATTATTTTTATTTTTGGCTACCAAGTCATATTAACTTATAAACAGTTTAAGGACATTGCACTAGGTAACGAGTATAGAGACAAGAATCAACACATTAATTTAGACTATGAGTTCTAAACATAGTAATTGAATGACTATTGCATCCAAATAATAACGAAGCATTTTAAAATGGGACATAAAAGCCATTATTATTTAAATATGAATGACATATCCGACTGTAAATTTAGAAGTCTTCATTCACATTATAATCTGCATCTAGGCATGGGGGCTTCACTTGTTGACCAATATACTATGACGTTAGTTCATATTGTGGGTTTTAAAATTATCAAAAATTGAACCAATATATTGTAGGTATTGGGGGGGTGAGGGGTTTATGGTGGGGGTGGGTAGGGTGGTTCATAAGGATTGAGGTATAAAAAGGGGTGGGGAGGAGGTTTTAAGTATTGGGATGGGGTTTCAACAAAAAGAGTTTGAGGTAAATATCTCTCGAAATTAAGGGTATTCTTTAATATCCCACGATCGCACGTGATATGTGAGAGGTTCACTAAGTGAAGTCCCCGTGCATCTAGGTATTCTAATGTTTCCTTGTCAATGTTCATATGTTCTTGCAAGTACCTAATATTATTCTTGCTACACCATCCAGCTAAAGTGGTATTGTAATCATCCTCATCTTCCATTTCATCATATTCTGTATCAATAAAATTTGTTTCCAGATCGGTTACATGAATGTCACCAGTTCTATTTTCATCATTGCTTTCAATATCATCCATATTATCTTCCTCCATAATATCATCTTCCTCCATGATAACATCTCTTGAAGATGCACCAATGACCCTGCTTCTCCATATTGCTAAAGGAATATTGTCATCATTATCATCTTCACATTATTCTACTAGATATTCTTCAACTTGAACATCATCATGGATGCCAATTTGTTCTCCCTCAACTATATTTGGTTCATCATCATTGGTTTTCTCAGTATCGATTGAAGCATCTTCGAAAACATGTCTTAATCTTGGATCATAATGAATGACAAATATCCATTTTGGATCCAAAATATCTTCATAGAAAAATACCTGCGCATGAAGGAGATCCATATATTAGACATATGTTACTACAATTTAATTGTTATCATTAAACACATATATATTGCCAATAGGCAATGAATTATCAAAATATTGACGACTAATGCTTCTTATATTTATATTATGTTTTAGGAAAAAAATACCTGCTCACAATGAATTGGTAGAACATAAGGCTCTCCTTATCCTTATCCTCTAGTAGGTACTTTGAGGAGTCTATAGAAATAAATCCACTATGGGTATCATGTCTTCTTGTCCTCTCAAATGCTTCATACCATTTACATTTAAAAATGCAACATTTGAAAGAGCGGTAATCCAACTCAATAATTTCTTGTATTTTTCCAACATATTGAAGATTCCCTTCAACAATGTTTTTATCTTTTGAACTTGCTCGACTTGATTGCTTGAAGTCAACCATAACCCCACAATCAAATGTTCATCTCTTTACATCTACTCTTTCTGCACGATAATGATGACCATATGCCCACATTGTGGGATACTTTCTCACCTGTGAAAGCCCTTTTTTTTTAGTGAAAATAAATACGATTATTCATAATTAAATAATTAATAGTTTGATGAATATATTCAAACAACATTTTTTAAGAATTTCAAGCAACATTCTTGAATAATTTCATGCTTTACCTTTCATTCACATCCTCTAGAAATGTTGATCTCATCTTTTGTTATGTTTGCATCTATACCTTCCTCATCCATTCAGTTTTGAATTTGTTTAGTAATCCATTTTAAAGTGCAATCTTTTCTCCATTCACCAGAAAGATCTGTGGGAAGTGGGATATTCCTTTGGTTCAATCTCTTAAACTGTCTCCTTGCTTCTAACACTTCTTCCCTTTTTATATCGTACAAATCAATCCATTTATTCATGCAGTCCATCTGGTATAGAACGAACTTGTCAAGCATGGCACTTTCATCGACACCTATTAAAAATCAACACGTATAATTCAAAATGTAAATGTTATTATTTTATTTTGATAAACACAAAACTATATAGTAAATGATTCTAAACATAATCACAATAATGATGATTGTACTTACCAATTTCTTGTTGAACACCATTACTTTGAGGTTTTTCTCCATCTATAATATCTAATGCACGCTCTTCATCCCAAAATTGTGGACCATCTACGAAATCTTTACCAAAGAATTCACATAGGAATAAAAATTATTCATTCAATACATACCCTTCAGCCATGCAACCCTCTGGACGTGCCTTTTGTCGGACATATCTTTTTAAGGTTTTCATGTACCTCTCAAAGAAAAACATCCACCTCATTGAAACAATGCCTGCTATTTCAATGTCATCGACTAGGTGTATAAGTAAATGTACTTGTAGTTCCATGAAACTTGTAGGGAACTCCTTCTCAAATACACACACAATTTCAAAAATTTCCTTCTTCCATTTTGGCACTTCACACACATGGATCTCTTTAGAGGTCAACCACCTAATAAATGACACAAAATTAGTATGAAAATTTATGACATTTAAAATGAAATATAATATATCATTGCATCATACATAGTAACATTTCATACCATAAACCTTGTAAATATCAACCCACAATATACCTTAAAAACACTGACAGTCGACTTATGGCATTCCTCAAGTCAGCTGTAAGACACGAATCCCCTCTAATTGCCAATGGCATGATATGCTATCAAACCCATTTACCAAAGTTCATTAATATCGATTTATCATAATTATAAAAAAAGTAAGTAAGTAATAACAATAATAATTAATTGATTCAAATACCTTCATAAAATTATGGTAATCATGTGTTTTAAATCCTGTGACATGTCCATCTACTGTAAAAGCTTTATTCAATGATGAGCCATAGCTAGTGGGTGTTCTTATTGAACGTATCACACTTTTTAGTTGATCCGGTTCTTTCTTTTTTAGAATCCATGGTGCTTCTGCATATGATTCATTTTCTTGATTTGGCCACAAATGTTTTCTATCAAATTTAGTACGTGAAAGAGCAATATCTCTCCTTGATGATAAGGTGTCTTTATCTTTGCCTGATATATGTCTAAAAATAGAATCAGGGACATTTTTGAAAATATGCATAGGATCTAGTAAATGAGATATTAATAGATCCTTCCAGTAAGGGAGATCATAAAATATGGATTTCCTATTCATTCCTTTTGACATTTCAACCATAACTTGTTTTGGTTCCTCAATTGAATGATCATGAAGAAAAAAATCATTCCAAGATTTCAATTTAGCATCTTCATACTTTTTAAGCCAATCAGCAGGACTCATAACCTTGGGAGGAGGTCTATTTTCAATTTTTCCATCAAATTGATTCTTTAGGCGATTTCTGAACTTATGATCCAGTGGTAGAAAAACCCTATTGTTTGCATAAATAAATTTGCATAGATCTTTAGAATATCGCCCCTGAAATTGTTCGGCGCATCTTGGACATGCAAAATAACCTTTTGTTTTTATCCCTGCAATCCAATAACTAATTTTTATAACAAAATTATAATAATGTAATAGTTATATGCAAGTTGAATTGAAAATAAATTATGATGTGCAAATATGAAAATTATTTTTCGTACCTGAAAAAACACCAAGTCTCGGGAAATCATGAATTGTCCAACATAGTATTCCATAGAACATGAAGAACCTGTTTGATGGAGGACGCGATATGTCATACATTCTTATGCCTTTCCATAAAAATTGCATATCATCAATAAAAGGTGCAATATAAACATCCATTTTTTTACTTGATGTTTTCCTGGAACAATGAGAGTTAGCATAAGGTGCTCCTTTCTAACACTCATCCATGGGGGAATATTGTATACTATCAATCCGACTGGCTAGACAGTATGATTTGCGCTCATGGAAGAGAATGGGCACACTCCATCTATTGCAAGACCAAATCTAATACTACGGGGTTCATCTTTGAATTTTTCTGGCCATTTTCTCTCTACGTGTTTCATTGCTTTACAGTCTGCTAAAATTTGCATGAATCCATCTTTACTCCTGTTCTTTACATGTCAGTCCATCAATTGTGCAAGTGACTTGCAACGAAACATTCGTTGAATTCTACGTATAATTGGCATGTGGCGTAAAACCTTATTTGGAATAGTAGGACTTTGTACATCTGTACGATATCTCTTCTCTTTTCATATAGGAATTTCTTATTTATTTTGATATTCACCTCTATATAAGATGCAATCATTTTGACATGCATGAATTTGCTTATATTCTACCCCCAACTCAACCAACAATTGATGTGCTTCTCTACAAGTTGATGGCAAAACATTATCTTTGGGGAATATTTTATCCTTTAGTGCCCTGTAATATTGTTTTCAGAGAAACATGTTAGAAATGTCATTTAATATCATTGTTTATATAACATATATCCATTTAAAGTCCACTTAAATAAATTCGATTGAATTTAATACTTATCTACTAATTCTGTAAACCAATTAACAATGCAAATATATAAATATAATTCAACATACTTTAGCAAAGTAGTGAAGCTCTTATCTAACCAACCAAATAATGACTTGATTTCCAATCATATTAATGTGCATGAAAACTTTGATGTTCTACTTGCACCCAACTTGAACACGACTGTCTTTGCTGCTTGCTTGATTGATTCATGAATGTTAATATCGTCAATTTTTTTATGGTGGCAATTTCCCTCTATATCATCATTAATGTTATGCATAGGATCATCACCCTCATCACTATTTCCATCCCCAAAGAAACTTGTGAGCATTTCATTCAATCCTTCTTCTTGCATTTCATTTTCGTCATCATGTTCACTATGAACATGATGAGGCATGCCATCAATTCTTGCTAAATTCATTAATTCTTCAAATTTTGCAGGTGGTAGTTCTCTCTTCAATGCTTCTCTTCTTCTCCTAGTATGGTTTAAAGGATGAATTGGATCATCACGTTGAATTCTTAATGACCTAGTTGGACCTTGACCATTAGTAGCCATATCATCAGCATCAACCTATAATTAAATGCAACCATGATTTAATATTAGATCATAACAATTATGGGTTAAAATATTGTAACCATTTATGTAATGTCTTTGTACAATTTCACGTTTGAATTTTTTCTTTCCGTAACATGTAGAACATCCACAATCAACAATCATCTCAAAGTATTAATTCCATGTAGTATTGTCATGACTAACCTCTTGTTCATTGTGCTCATTTGCTGTTGGATCTACAGATTCCATTGACATATCTTCTTCCACCCATTTTTTTCTGCGTGATTTAACAGTAGGAGGCCCATGTCTAAGGATAGATTGTTGTATTGGTCTAACATAATGCATCAACTCCTCATTTGCTTTGATTGCATTGTCAACCTAAAATAAGGAACACATGCATTAATTTTTTCCAAGATTGGATCATATACTATATAATGTTATTGTATTGTACAATTATCTAATTGAACTGATATTGAACAACTAAAAACAACAATTGTAAGTATTCATCCCATGTATTATCATCATGACTAACCCCTCGTTCATTATGGCCAGTTTCTATTGTATCTGTAGACTCTATTGTCATATCCTCATCCACCCACTTTTGCATGCGGCGTGCTTTAATAGTACGAGGTCTTCTTTCCTGCTCAGAAATGTCTTGATTTATGTCCATGGCCTCCTCCGGCTCCTGTAATAAACAATAATGATAACAAATTTTATTAAATGGTAATAATATTGAAATATATCATACAATGACGAGGAAATTAGAGGGATTTGAATGTTTGCTTGAAAGAAAAATAAACTAAGAGGAATTTCAATCGTTATTTTATTGACAAACAATGGAGAATTGTTAAAGGAGCAATAGTAGTATGGCTTGAAGCAATCAAGAGGTAGTATGGGGGATTTTTTTTCATGGGTTTTATCACTTCTAAATCCATTTTTCTATTTTTCAGTATGATATTGGCACATTTGGAATTATATTTTTTACTTTGGAAACCCCAATATCACACTTTGAAAAAATTGATTTGACCTATCTTCAAAGAGGCTTAGACTAAAGTGAATCCAAATTTAATGAAATGGTCTTATAACAAAAAAAATATTAGAGTTTTAGATGTTTTTTAGGATTACAACTTACTTACGTTGTGTTCTAGCATTAAAGTACCCTAGAAAAAGAATATGTATTTTTCTAATAGAATATAATATCTTTATTATATTGAAAATTAGTTGCGACCATGTTATAGAGCATGTTAATAAAAAACAAGATATAGTAAGTCTAGTACTAGAGCTTCAAGATGTCCCAAAAACCCAAAGTTGTTGGTTAATAGTTGTGTTATTGTGTACTTGATGTGTATCTATAGACCAAACTTGTATACTGCCAAATAAACTATCATAAAAAACAACTTTTCAAAACAATGAAAAAACTTATAATTACATGGAATCATGAAAAAACTTGAAGACTTTGGTTATAGAAGTGAATAAAAAATGTGTATACTAACTAATAAAAGATAAATTGGTGTTGTTGTGGCTCCATTTAAGTTAATTGTTTAGGGTTTGAGATAAATACTATGATTTACATGCATTTGAGTTTGGTAATTAGTTGAATGGTAATGGCCTCAGGGTAAAAACTTTTCAAAATGCAATGATACTTGCTCTGTAGTGTGTGGGTGTCAGAGGCAACATGGGGAACCAACCTATGAGGTAGTGATGGAGAGAGAAAGCTGAAGAAACAAAAAAATTAGTGTGGTTACCCCCACTGGGGGAAGGGGATGAAAAGAACAACACAACTGCAATATAGAATGATTAAATGAATCATCACAGCACAACGAACAGCAAAGCATAGTCGAAGAAGCCAAAAATCCGAAGCTATTTAACAAGGTGCTTAGCTCTTTCCAACCATTTTATGTATTGGGTGAAGCGGATATTGGAAAATTCTCACACGTAAAGGCAGATGAAGAAATTCATTTATAGATCGAAATCCAGAACCACTAGCAATAGCAAAGCTATCCGATGGGCATGAGAATCAAAGCCACCGGTCTGTCTGTAAATAAATGGCGGCCTCAAATCCTTCTTTTCGAATGGATACGGGTTCATGCCGGCCAAAAGGAGGGTTTTACTTTTACCAAACAATAGTGAGGGACCATACTGGGTGTTATCCAACCAAGGGGTAGCACAAGGAAAGAGAAACAAATCCTTCTAACCCCTTTCAGAGATGGAACATGTAACTGGAAATTTGGAAATTGAGAGATTTACATTGAAGTTAAGGGTGCCTACATGCCACTAAACCCCGCGCAGAAGCTACCGTGCCTACCTTCAAGTAAACCCCGCTCAGAAGCTACCATGCCTACCTTCCACTAAACCCCGCGTAGAATATTACTACAGTCCTTGGGAGCTTCATTGGTTCGATAGGTGGAGGGAAGGATAATACTGCCTGAAACCCCCTCAGTCAACAACGATTTGATGAACCAACGAATAGAGCCGTAGACTGCCTCTACTAAAATATGAGGGCTTAGCCAAATCCTGGGATATATTTACATGCTTTCCCAAGGTTGGTGCTATCCCAGGTTTGATTGGAGCCCAAGAAAGCGCCCAAATCAATGTCAAATAGCAGGAAGGGCTAGGCGCATTCCTGGGTGCAATCCTGGACTCAAATCCTTGGGCAGCAAGTAGGTGGACATAGTGGCACCCAGGAAAGCGCCCCAGATCAATGCCAAATCGCAGGAAGGGCTCGGCGCATTCCTAGGTGCAATCCTGGACTCAAATCCATGGGCAACACGTAGGTGGACATAGTAGCGGCGAGTGTGGAAGGAAGAAACTTAAAAAGCATGGGTTCTTTCGGGTTGAATGCATATTTCGCCCTTGCAGGTTGAAAAGTTCCCTTGGAGGTTGAGAAGATTAATAAAAAGCACCGCACCAGGCTGTTACTTGTGCTTTGCAACAATGGCAAGTGGAGGAGGTAGCGTATATGGAGTAGAACAGGTATTTTCTTTACTTATTTATTTGGTATTTGGTTTTTTTAGAGCAGAACAGGTATTTGTTTTTTTTTATACCAACCTGTTACTTGTGCTTTTTTATATTTGTTGTTTTCTTCATAAGAATTGTTCTCTTCAAGGATTGAACCCACCTCCTTTTCTGTTGTTTCTTGACATTAGTCGTCTAGTAGTCGTATTGGGGTTTGCATATCGCCAAGTCAGCATCCATGAAAACCATTGAACTATTCAGAGGTAGAGAAAACCGCTTCTAGCCTTCCTCCCTGAGTCCACAAATATGGTTATAAAAAATGTAAAACCCACAAACTATGCTCTTTGAATGTCAAGACAGTTCCTACAGGCTACCACAAACTCCTAATCATAACTGGTACCTACAACCTCGAAAGGATAATTTGTTTTGTGTTGAACTTACTGAAACAAATTACAAATCATTAAATGTGAAATTAATGATAAAGAGAAATTAAATGTTGGGGTTTGCATACTTCCAATTCAGCATCCTGAAAACCATTGAACTATTCAGAGGTAGAGAAAACCCCTTCTAGACTTCCTCCCCGAGTCCACAAATATGGTTATAAAAAATGTAAAACCCACCAACTATGCTCTCTGAATGTCAAATAGTGAATGTCTTTAGGAACTGCCTAAATACATTCACTATTTGAAAATATCATCATTAGATTGCAGAAGGTTGGTAGGGAACTCCAGTTGATTAGGACAATTATATCCTTGAAAAGCACTTGACAAGATGCCACTCCAAATCTAGAAAAGGTTATTTTCTTCCTAGGTTGAGATAAAAAGTCATCCACTTTAGAGTCACAACATCCTTACCTAATTCTATGAACAAACCTGTGACTTCAGCTTCCAAGTATAAATTGCACTTACCTGAAATAAGCATTGTGCATACCACAAAGCTAGACATCTACATGGCTAGATACGGAGACAGTTAAATATAGCATTCTAAGATCTTCCATATATCAATATCCAGGAAAACATTATATACAACTTTTATATGGCCAATTGTTGGGCCTCTGGATTTCAATGTAAGACATGAATGATGTCTTTAGTTGGATTCCAGACACTCTAATTACACCAGGCCACAATAAAAAAAGGTGAGGAATCAAATGGCTTGCTACTGCAAGTTTAGGCAAGTTTAGGAAACATAGAAGTCAACTTAGCAAGAAGGATGACATCTTTAGCCTTTCCACAATATTTTAATAATACCTAAAGAAATGCAAGGTGTGAATACCGAATACTTACATACAATAAATCAGAGTTACATACAACAATTATATAATTTGCAAGTTCAATTAGACGTGATTGAGTTTCCTATTTGAATCCAATTTAGTTGTGTTTTGCTACATTTTGTTGCATGCCTGTTATTTGCATGCTGAGTGGAAAATATATTAAAAAATAATTATGCCACTTGTATTATATCAACAGAATTAGTAGCTTGGATACTAGAATTAAATTCAGTATCTTGGAAATGCTCACAAATTTAAGGTAACATTCAATTTCCACAAGCTAAATTCTTAGTACAGTACAACCAACTATAGTGCCTCAACAATGTGTCATAGGTGTTGCTAGATGCCATATTGGTAGTTCATTTTAACACTTAAAATATCCACATCAGAAAGCTGTTTTATATCAAGATTCTGTCGACCTGGTCCAATGACCCCACCAATCACATAAAGTTCATTTCCCAATCCTAATACTGCAAATCCTATTTTATAGGAGCATGCAAGTGCAGAGGAGATGACTTTGCTCAAATGGGGATAATTAATTCTTAAGAGTATGCACATGTTTTAATAGAAGCACCTAAAACAAATTATTGTAAAATACCCTCCATCTTAGGATGGAAACAATTTGACCTGAAGGCATGGCAAATGTCTCCTAATACTGTCTCATAGCAAACGTCTCTAATATTATGACCTTCCCATATGGGTCCTTAATTTGTATTCTTATCTAAACCATATCTAACTGGAAAGCTGAGTTTTCCAAGGAATCAACCTTCTTATTGAATTCTTGATAATTGTGAGCAATACTTACATTTGGCAGTTATCCTTTGATCATTTCCAAGAGAGGATACAAATAGATGTTGGAGCATATTGAGATTTGGTTTATCCAATTGGTTATGAGTTTTGAGTCCAAGAAGATCACCATGTTAGGGAGAGAGTAGATCTGTGCCATTTTTAACTATATACATTCCCTGTAATTCTGCAAAATTGTTTGTTTTAATGTATAGTGCCTGTTGAAAAGGGATGTTCCTATATTTGTCAGTAATGAAACCTACCAATCCACACTTTCTAGGGTTTCCACTTGATTCCCCATTGAAAAATAGTTGGTTGATTTGGATCAATACTAGGTGGGTCCAATTTTCTTGCTTGTTTGTTTTTCCTATCACTTCAGGTCCTTCAATAAATATTTGGATCTATGTAAATTCATTGAGATCAAGGGATACTTGTTTTTAAAAATAGCCTCATTCTTGGATATCCAAGTATCCCACATATTGGTAAGAGGAAGAGCTAAATACATTGAGTTTATAGGGATTTTAAAGTAATTGTCGTAGGATTCATTAAGAGAGTCTTCTTCTCATACTGGCCTTTGACCCAAAGCATATGTTTTTGACCAAACAAACTAAGTGAATCTCTAGTGCACAAATAAGTTATTGAGAATATTTTCCTATTCTCTATAGGTATGGAAAAAAATTGGACCTATTTTTCCTCTCCTCTAAAGGTTGTCCCAAGTTTGGATCTTGTTATAGAGGAAAAACCATCCAAAATATATTTCTTTGGGTTGCAGTGGGAGTTTCCAAATGAAACACCACTCGCTTGAAATATCAACCAACAAGTTAGTGGATAATGTAATAGAACCCAATTTAACCCCGTACTTCCCTCCATCCCTATTCTTAATCCATATCAATTCATTTGGCTAGTCTCTGAGTGTAATATTGAAGCATTGACCAATTTGGAAGTATAAGTTTCCCATTTTGCCCGATGATCACCATCTAGACCCAAGTCTTCTACAGCACACTAGTCATTCTTGTCATGCAAGTCTAGTTCTGAGTATACATATGCAAGCACTTGTAGATTCCTGGAAGTCATCAAAATTTCCATTTCAATTTGAGAGTAAATTTGACCTTTCCAACCCTACCATCGAGTATACTCCAAATTTAATGTTTTCCCTATTCCCAGGTTTCCAGGCTAGGTGATAGCTTATCAAAATACATGATCTAATCAATACCCTCCAAAAGAGTAAGCCACCCACTATTCTCATAGTACCATTATGAATCCAGCTGATAATTGTAAGAGGTTGGAAATACTTTTCTCTATATACAAGTCTACCAAAGACCCTTTGAGGAGATGAGCCTCCAATACCTTTTATCTTCCATAGCTTGTGAAAATAGAGATAAGCCCTTAGTCCCGAAGGCACTGTGGCTTTTGGGTTTAATTGAAAGATATAGGCCTGCAACATCCTTACCTATTGGAAATCTACCCAGATTATAATGCTAGTTACTACAGGGGTTTTCTTTTGTGACTAATCCCACACCTCAGACCGTTGTGAGAGACCTCTTTTTATGACTGTTTATTGTAAAAACAAGATTATTTATTGTTGTTTTTCTATATTACAAATGAAAAATTTGTCTAAGACTGAGGGTGACATATTCTGCTTCAAGCTTATATCTTCTCCTCTTGTCTAAATTCTGAGCCTGCAGAGCTGCTGTTAACCCACTTTCATAGGTCAACAAGGTCTTGAGTATTTAACCTCTAGCTAAGGCCCATCCGATACCTTTGGGTAGGCTTGATCCAAAGTTTTATTTGTAATATGTACTTTGATAATTCTAATTAACAGAAGAAAGTTTGTCTAGTTTAAGAAGAATCTTGATTGTTGAGAAATCGTTGAAAGAAGAATGTTCGCTTTGCTTGCTTTATTCAGATTCTAGGGCCTTTTAATAACCAAGATTCTATTCAAGATTGCCTTGCTGATTTTCCTTTTTCCATTTTTCAACATTGCCCGTCTGGACTCGACACTGGTTCAAATCAGATCTAATGGTTAAGTTTTATGACAATTTGTTTGCTGATGTTTAAGATCAATTCACAGATTTGAAAAATATGAGGAATACCCTAACTCCAAGGCAGACATCAGTCATTGGTGATGGGGAAAAAGCCTAAATATTATCACACCAATATTGATTTCCCCATGGGATCAGTCTGGGTGATATAGGTAGCAGGTTATTATAATCTTGATACTTGGGATATTGTAAAAGGTTCATGATATAAACTGTAAAAAATCATAAGAATTGAGTATGAAAGATGGCATAATAGGCCTTTAGTTCAAGCTGGTCGACATTCGATACAAGTTTAGACTATGGTATATCAAATATTCCTAAATGATTTGCTGGTGTAGGACACTTAGATGCAATGATAAGATCGGCATCTCCAAGCAGAACGTGTCCATACACATGCCTGTAGAGTCATGGACAAACACATTTGTCACAACGTTAGATAAATGTAGGGTAGATCAGGTCTGTCTAGGAAAAGGAAGCATACATTTGGGGCAACAGGGTTGTATGAAATTGTGCAGACAGCCTTGTCATGTGCATGAAGTGTGAACATTGGCTTGCCATTAAAATCTGCAGTAGATGCTGTTGCACGAATATCAAAACCTCAAACAGTGCCATCTTCAGCGCCAACCTGTAATCACATAAAAAGACCATGCCAAATATATTTACTCAAGTGAATATGATTTGGATTGATGACTAACTTATTTAGTTAGGAAGCAATTATTGTGCATCACATTCACTTATTCAAGAACTACAATGGCTCTCCACAACAAAAGATCAAATCAACCCTTGAAGAAAAAACACAATCAAGACACATCTAGCATTTTCTTACCATAAATGAGTGATCGGTATGGGGATCCCATGCAAGGATTTCTACATCTGCTGGAACTGGACACCGTATCCCTGGGTGTGTGGGAGCCCTCATGTCCATCTATGCATGTTGAAAACATGATTAGTAAGCAAGTCTAAGAACCTCATAACAACAAGAATAAATCACTGAGAGTTAATGAGGTGCACTATTTCCTAGCCAACAGAAAA
>LPNX010994020.1:106743-123807 GCA_001517045.1 Pseudotsuga menziesii
CATTTGGTGTGCTGTCAATATATATGAATGATAGTCTATTGTAAGTCTAGCATGCTTAGCTACTACAATGTCTGGTCTTTATAGAGCAACACATGTCAATGTTATAGGTCTAGTTAGTCTGATGGCTTTTTATTGAAATGAATTGAACTTTTGAACGAATTGTGAGAAATTTGAATTTCATTAGTTGGGTCCATTTCAATATGTTTGGCGTGAAATCTGGTCTAAGTGCCTCTATGTTTCACTTTTGTTTTTCATGTAGTGGTGGTAGTTTTATCATATCTGTGTAAATCATCATTAGGCTATCCAATTGACTTTAGATGCCATAAACACATTGACATCTAGTGTAGGATGTATTTTTAGAAGACTTGAAAATTCATCAGTGAAGCCATTTGACTTATGATTAAGTAAAAAGGGGATTACAATATCTTGGATAGATTTTCAAATGATTTATTGTGGTAGAGAGGCAATACACTAGAATGCGAAAGAACCGCAAATATCTTGGATAAAGCTTCAAACGTTTTAATAAAGTTGTCATTTAGTTCTATTTTTTGCTCTTTTTTTGTAGTTATATTAGTACACACACATTAATTTCAATTGTACTATACTTATTTTTAATTTGGTATGAGGTAATATTAAAAATATTTGAGAAATATGCATTGTGGTATGAAATTAATACTAACATCTGATATTGATTTTTTTTTTCGAGATCACAACAATTGATGACTCTATAGATAATGACCCAAATTATGTTGAGCCTACATTGGATATAGAAGAAAAAGAAGATGATGATGATGGCGACAATGACGACGAGGTTAATCAAGATGATGATTTTGATGATCATGAACATGATCTTGATGATGATGTTGGTGGTGCTAGTTAGAGACTGATGCTATGCAAGAACATGATACATTTTGCATTATATTTACATATATAACTATGATACATTTATAATTTTGACTTTTATATTTATATATAGAGATTATACAACGTTTTTGTTGTTAGAGTGGTATTTAATTCACATATATATTTGACTTCGCTTTACTTTACTATAATGATATCCATGAAAGGTTTTGGTATGTTGATCAAACATTTGAATCTTACTTGATTTGATTAAAGAACATGATACATTTTGGATTATATTTACATATATTATTGATGATATATAACTATGATAAATTTATAATTTTGACTTATGTATATTATACAACTTGTTTTTTGTTAGTTTGGTATTTAAATCATATATATGTTTGACTTATTTTTACTTTACCCTAGTGATATCCATGAAAGGTTTTGATACGTTGATCAAACATTTGAATTTTAGTTGATTTGATTAAAGAAGATGGTGATATAATTAGTAATGTCTTGTTTCTTTATTTATATTGGAAATTGCCAATGTTCTTTTGATGAATAATTAGCATTATATATACAATGATATTACTATTTTTGGATGGATGTTGAGAATTTTCAATAAACTTCTTCAAAAATGTTATGTTTTAATTTTAAATTTTGAATGATATTTGATAATTTCGATATATTTCAACATTTAATTGAAGTTAATAAAATGGATGCAAAAACAATAAAAAATGTTATATTTCACTATTAATAATTGAATTTTAAATTCTTAATTAACAGTAAATACAAAACAAAACACAAAATGGATGCAACATTATATGCAACAGCAATTGCAAATCTGGATGAAAAACATGACGTGAAAGTAGACGTCACACCAAATGCAAATGTGGATATAAAAGTGGACGTCACATAAGACAATGTGGACACAAAAATGGACATCACAGTAAACATAAAAATGGATGAAAAAACTAGACACAATTAAAGGCTCAAAACTATATTCAATATTAGGCCCAAAACTATATGCAATAGTATATGCAAAAGTGGATTCTTGGTTGGACGCTTAAGTTGGCATAAAATTGGGCACATCATTTGATGTAAAACCAGGCACAACTCTAGACGTAAAACTGTGAGCAACGCTTGACACAAAGAAAGAGTTAAAATGAGATACAATATTGGATGTAAAATGGGATGAAACATTGGATATAAAAGTAGATTCCATATAGGATGTAAAAAATGACACAACATTAGACATAAACATTGGTGCAACATTAGGTGCCACGCTGGTTGTAAACTTAGATGCAAAAAAAGACATCAACCAAGATGGAATAGTAGGTGCAAACTTAGACGCAAAAGAAGATGTGATGCCGAAAACTAGATGCAATAGTAGATGTAAAAGTGGATTCTCGGTTGGACGCTAAAGTTGACATAAAATTGGACTCTAAAGTTGGCATAAAATTGGATGCATCATTCGATGTAAAGCCAAGCACAAGACTAGGCGCAAAACTATAAGCAAAACTTGGCACAAAGAAAGGCATAAAACGAGATACAATATTGGGTGTAAAATGGGTTGAAAAATTCGATGTAAAACTATATGCAATATTGGATGTAAAACATGACACAATATTACACAGAAACATAGGTGCAACATTAGGTGCAAGCTGGGTGCAAACCTAGATGCACAAAAATACATCAACAATGATGGAATAGTAGGTGCAAACCTAGACACAAAAGAGGACGTGAAATATGGTGATATTTTGGGCACAAACATGGATGCAAAAAAATATGTAAAATGGTATGCAAAATTAGAAGTAAAACTAGACGTAAAGCTAGATGCAAACGTAGACATAAAAATAAATACAAAATTGGGTGCCAAACTTGACGTCAAATTAGGAGCAACATCAAACACAACATTGGATGCTAAACTGGGCGCCAAACTGGGTGCAAACAAGGACGTAACCAAGGGCGCAAAAAATATGCAATACAAGATGAAAAATTGGGAAAAAAAAAAGGTGTAAAAAAAGACGCAAAAAATGGGCGCAACAAAGGAAGCAAAAATGGACGTTTAAAGACAAAAAAAAGATGCAATAGACGGAGTTTTATAAAAATATACAATAGTGCCTGTTTTAGCGCCAGATTATTCATCACAATTGAGAAAAAATTACAGTAAAATCTGGTGCTAAATCTGACGCTAAATCCAGTTTTTGTTGTAGTCAGTCTTTGGACGGTCTGGGACAAGAGACTCAAAGCTTAACATAGCGAGTCACACAATAGAAAGACATAAGATCAAAATCTTCAAATAACAGAACAACAAAAAGACAAAGGATCACCTCCAAGGATCCGAGACTTAATTTCTTGTGTCCCAGATAGGGCCCTGGTACTGATCATCATGTTGATTCAGAGCGATGCTTAAAAGTGAGTTGGATGAGGTATTCACAAGGGTGGTGGCACCAATCCTTGGGCTTACCAGCATGTCCTGAGCAATCTTCTCCTGGAGTCGGAAACCAGCGGCACTCTCCTTCTACCAGCAGATCCCTTGAGAAGTTTGAATCTTCGTTTGGATGTCCCGAGCCAACAAGATGCGAGCGGGCCAACAAGATGCAAGCGGTCCAAAAGGGGTTGGGCAAAAAAGGTCACCCCATCATATACTCAAACTCCTAAAGGAGGTCACTATCCAAAATGGAAATAAAAGACTCAATAGCAGTTGGCATTTTTGCCATATAATGGTCACCCCAACTGAAGGGGTACGGTATAGGATCATCACTCTTTGATGGCGTAGAATCATGCATAGAACTATGGGAAGCCTCACTGTGGATTTCTCCCCTATTATTTCCTCTCGACCAATTACGGGCCCTCTAGTAGCGCGGCATTGTGATTGCACAGAGATGTATTCTTGGAAACAAGAGGAATAGGAATGGCACCTGCTTGGGTCCTTATGTTCCACATAGCACGAATTTATAGAGATCTGATCCTCCGAGTCCTCCCGTCCACATACATTATCCATAACTTTGTGTGTGCTTCTGGCCTTGCTCGCGATTATTTTCTACCCTTCCCCCCATTCCATTAGATCTCTCATCGTGTGTGAGTGATTCACCACCTTATGCTTCATAGAGGTCCAAATAATACAGACATCTTCCATATTTTCCATTCTTACCACCTCAAACGTAATCTCTGTACACTTGATCTTACATGCTCGTCCTCTCCTCCACCCTTCCCACGGATTGGTTTGCAGAGAGTCTCCACCCGCGGATATAAATCAAATCCCAATACTAGGCTCACCATCCATCAACCTGCCCTTTCGCTACCCCCACGTGCTCCGTACCAATGTCACGTGTTTAGCCATGCATCAATCCGGCCCCACCTGGTGTTCGGGAATTTTCCTGTATTTCTGTGCCAGCCACCATGAAATGTGTGGGCTCTCTATGAGATGTCGGCACGTTATCCGTCTGTCTTCCCATTAAATATTGATGCCATCTATCATTCGCATGCAGCGGGATGGTTTGAGTCGGGTAGTTGTACGGGTTACAGCTGCCTTTCTTATCGTCCTCCACCAACTTCAAGAAACGTTGCCAAATTGACTGGGTATTTCCTCTATCGTCGATTTCCTCTGCATGGAAGGATCTGTTGCTTTCCACTCCTGCATTCATGAGGGCATCCGCCACCTTGTATCCCTCCCATTTAACATGCAAGAATATAATGGCTTCTTGGCCTACGAGGATTTTCCTGAGAGCACTTAAACAACCATCCCATATCTAGTTCTTTGAGACCTAGGAAGTTGAAGCACTCGATTGAAGCCGGTGAGCTAAATTGTTGATTATCTGAGAGTCGCCCTCTGCCACTAGTGGAGTTTTCCCTGTTTGCATCACCCATTTCAAACAATTGATAAGTCCTTAGATCTCGGCCATATTGCTAGTATTGCTGCCTATTGATCTCCAGAATAGACTGAGAATATCATCCTTCGAATTCCTTATTGCACCCCCATAACCAGCGGGACCAAGATTACCTTTGGCCGCTATATCAACATTGAGTATGAATGAGGCAGCTGGACGTCCTATCCAGGAATTCGAGATGGAGACAGACACTGGAACTGAACCTGAGATTGAATTTTTGTGAGGTACTTCCCCAATCCCTAAATCATACAAAATAATTCATTCATTTGCTTCAACTATAAAATATTCCTACGTCCACTAGTGTAGAGTTATCATTTCTTTCAGATGAGCTTCTATGGAATTCCATATTTCCCCTTGTTTTCTTGATTTGTTTTCGAAGGTCTGTCTATTGCGGGTTTTCCATATTTCCCATAAAGTGAATCTAGGTAGAAGTTCCCATAGGCGGTTGACAATTTTATTTTTAAAATAGTTCATAGGCCATTCTGCTATTGTGACGTTCGGTCATCCTTTGTGACGGTGGTTTCTTCTGAAAATTGCTGCCCCTTTATCCCAAATTGAGTCTGCTACTTTGCACTCATCCGGTAGGTGGTTGATGGTTTCATTATTCTCCTCACATAGGACGCATCTAGATGGTCCATAGAATCCTCTGATTTGCAGGTTATCCCATGTTAGGATACGTTGTTTTATCACCAGCCAATAGAAAATAGAGACCTTTAGCCACCATCCTCCTCTCCATATATTCCCCCATTTGGATTCAGGATCCATGTTTTGAGTCCCTGTTAGCATCCCTAAGGCTTCGTTGGGGTTGAAGTTACCTGAATTATCATACCCCCATCTCGCTTATCTGGATCCTCGTTCTTGGCTATTCTTTTAGAGTAGAGCTCCGATATAAAATATTCAATGTCTTCCCTGGGTACTTGGACTTGCCACCAACTCTGATCCTTTCACGTCCTAAAATTTGGTCCTCATTTCCAGTATCCCAGAAGTCTACCACCTTTCCATGGGACTAGTTCTTGAGGAAGGTGTAGAGCAATGGGGAATTATCCCCGCATGAAATCAGTGGTTCCTGTTTCAAAGCTTCACTTGCAAATCGAGCCGTTTAACCATTTCACACCTCCCAGAAATTGTGCTTTTGAACCAATCCTCTGTTTTCCTGGGTGGTCTTCCAAATGCTTGAACCTGGGAGGTTTTATCCGAAGCGAACCAGGGATTGCTTGGGCCATTGGGGGTATATTTTAAATTCCACAGTTTTTCCCAAGGCTCCTCCGCATAACTGACCCATCGCAACCAAATTTTGGCGCTCATAATTTTATTGTCAAGTAGGTCGCGTAGCCCCAATCCCCCAACAACATTTGGAGTGCATATGGTTTCCAATCGACAAGAGGCCACTTTATGTTTCCTTCGAATCCTCCCCACAAAAAGTTCCTTTGAATATTCCTGATTTGTTTTATAATGGATTTCGGGGTTGCCAACACTGAGAAGAGGTAAGTGGGAATTGCTTGAAGAACTGATTTTACCAGGATGAGTCTGCTTGAGAAATTGAGGGCTCTATAGGTCCATAGATTGAGCTTTTTAATGATTTTGTTGACCAATTCCTTCCAAGATATTTGCTTGATAGTCGATTCTGCCATCGACACTCCCAGATACTTTGAGGGGAGGCTTCCTTCCGAGAACTCCAGGATTCTGAGAATGTTTCTCTTGGTGATCCGTGGGGTATTGAAGAAGTAACTCTAATATTTTTCCTTGTCTATTTCAAGGCCACTAGCTTCTAGAAAAGTATTCAAACATTCTCTAATTCCCCTAGCCTCATGAACTGATGAGGGGCCCATAAGCATATTATCATCCACAAACTATTGATGGGTCTATGGGTCCATCCCAGCTATTAGAGATAATCCTTGAATTCCATTTTCTACTCTCCTAATTTTGAGCATCCTTCCTAGTCCTTCCGTTGCAATGATGAAGAGGAAGGGAGATAGGGGATCCCCCTGTCTAATGCCTCATGAATCATTGAAGGGATTCGAGCAGGATCCATTGACCAAGATTGAGAAGAAAGCAGAGGAGACCATATTCATAACCCAGTTTGTCCACTCCTCCGCGAAGCTAAAAGCTTTAAGAATACCTCCCAAGAACTGCCAATTCAATTTATCATAAGCTTTGGAAATGTCCAGGTTTAGGAGCATACCTGGAGTCTTCATAGATTTAAGAGAATGGATAGTTTCATGGACCAAAGTGATGCCATCCAGAATTTTTCCTTCCTTCTACAAACCCTGCTTGTTCCGGTGAGATGATGAAAGGGAGGAGAAGTTTTAGACAATTTGCAATTACCTTAGAACTGATTTTGTAGATGACATTACACAGGGAAATATGTCTTAATTTTCTGGGATCCTTTGTTCCTCTTTCTTTGGGTATGAGAGTTAGGAATGTAGAGTTGAGGGTTCTGAGAATACTCTCTGATTTCCTAGAGTCCTCCACCAAATCCCAGATTCCATCCTTCGGCCTGTCCCAACAAGCATGGAAGAAATTAGTGGTGAATCTATCCGGTTCCGGAGATTTATCTTTTTCCATTTGTTTTACAGCGGTCTCTACTTCTGTTATCTCAATGGATTTTCCTAGAATTTGATTATGATCATCCATGATAATCTTGGGAATATGGATTAACACTTCTCTCTGGACTTCCTCCCTATCTCTGTCCGGTTCCTACAAGAGCTTGGCAAAATACGAGTTCAAATTACTTTCAAGATCTTCTTGAGTTTCAGCTATACGTCGATCCTCCCTCTTAAGTCTATCCATACGGTTCCCCTGTCTATGTTGAATGCCTGCTTTGTGGAAAAACTAGTATTATGTTCTCCTTCCTGTAGCCACTTGAATCTAGCCTTCTAGTCCTAGTAGACTTCCTCTTGTTGTTCTCTTTGACTGAATTCCTATAGCAGTAACTTTTCCTGAATCCTCAATTCTTCTGAGAATCTGTTATTCATCCCTTGCGAATGGTTTAGCTTGATTTTTTTCTATAAGGATTGATTTCCTTGGAATATATTGTCAATTGACTCCTTATTCCATTTCTTGATGTGACCTTCGAGTAGTTTAAGTTTTCGTTGGAATTGATACATTCGGGTGCCTTTGATTGGTGGGGAACTCTCCCACCGTTCCTTGAGTTTCTCATGGAAGTCCGGATGGAGAAGCCAAAATTTCTCAAATATGAAGGGTTTGTGAGGGTTAACTCCGACATTTTCCCATTCCACGTTGATGGGCCAATGATCTGAACCTGCTCCTGGTAGAACAACCGATTTTAGGTCACCCCTACCATCATGACAGATTCTGAGAGTAGAAACCTGTCAAGTCTGCAGGCTATCCCTCTGTCTCCCGTTTGTTTATTGTTCCAAGTGAATATGCCATTGGAATTTTTGACATCTATCAAATTAAGGTCATTAATAATAGCATTAAAATGACTACTTACAGGGTTTAGGTTCTGAATACCACCTTTTTTTTGTTGAGGCTCTTGATCAAATTGAGTCGCCCCCCAGGATCTAGGCTTTATCTTCGACTAAGGCTTTGATGTCTGAGATCGACTCTAGAAATGTTGGCTTCTGTTCATCCCTCAGGGGACCATAAACATTGGAAATGAATCCTCTTATTCTGGTACCTATGATGTGGAAATCTTCTGATAGAGACCAAGGAGTGGCAACGAAGGCTCATAATTGCACCTTAGGAGGCTTCCATAGGATGCCCAACCCTCTTGTAACCCCTCTGGCATCTAGAGCTATTGATTCACATCCATTCCATACTTTCTAGGTGATACTTGATAGTTCATCTCCCGAGCATTTTGTTTCTTGTAGAAAAAATATACCTGACTTATCTTTTTCAATCCTTCTTCGGAGAAGGCAGATTTTGAGAGCACTCTTACATCCTCTGATATTCAAGGTTGTAATCTACATCAGAAATAGATTAACTAGAGGGTGATAGGGTAGCATCTATTGTTGGATACTGCTTTGAAGCCGCCAGTTGTTCACCTATTTCTTTGATTCCTTGAACATTGCTTGGTCTTCCCCTCTTTTCGTTTTTCTTTTTTTTCTTACCGTCGGTGACTTTGAGGGATTCAACTACAACCCCTAAGGAGCTTGAGTTTTTGGCTTGAATAATGGCTTTCTCTAGCAGGGAAACTTGCTGAGGGGGAATCTGGGTTGGATTTTTGTCAGAGCATGCAGCTTCCAGCCCGTCTAGGTCTAGATCTCCTATTGCCATATCTTGTGAGACAAGTTCCATTGTCCCTGGGTCTTTCTTGGCCTCCACTTGATGTCGCTGGATAAGAGGTTCCGGAATGGATTTTACTATTTCTTGTTTCTTTTTCGGGGTTTTCTCTGTCTCCTTCCCCTCGTTTTCTTTGTTATGTTCACTTTGTTGTTCTACTTGGAGTTTTTCCTTCGCTGGATCTACTTGGGTCTCATACCGATACTGTGTCTGCACTCTTTTATTTACTTCTGGTCCTGAAGTCTTCCTCGCTTGTCGTTTCTTGTTTTGTATTTTTGTGAATCCCTCTGCATCCTGGTTGTCTTGGTCTTTATCCCCGCTAGTCTTTTATTTTGGAGGTAGTCTCTGAATCGATGGCCATGCTCATGGCATATTCTACATATTAAAGGGATCTGTTCCTAATTTATGGCCTGAAACCATTCCTCATCTTTCCAAGTTAGCTTGATTCCATCAGGTAGATCTATAGAGATATCAAGGTAGATACATGTTCTCGCATATGATATGTCTTTTCTTTGTCTAGTTTTCTCTGAGACTCTGATAAAGTTGCCTAGTGTGTTCACGATGTCCATTAATATTTCTTCCTTCCAGTATTCCATTGGGAGGGAATACATTCTTATCCATACAGGAGCTATCATCAGGTTTTCTTTGTCAGGGTTGAATCTCTCTTTCCATGGCCTAAGAAAGAGGCCCGCCGAATTGTAGAAGTAGGGGTCGTTCTCAAATATTTTCATCCTGTCCTCTTCATTAAAGAATATTATTGTCAAGAACCCTTTGGCTCCTAGTTGAAGGTCATAGTGTCCTTGGGGTTTCCATGTTGTGTTGATCCACAAGACGAGAGTCTTTTCTATGGGCCAGATCCCAATTAATTTTCCTATGAGATCCCTTTCTTTCATGTATTGAATATCCTCCCTGACTCTTTTAGATTTGATCTGCAGTTTCGGCAGAGTCTTGTATTTCGGGACACATTGTCCTATCCTTCTTGTGCCTTGATTATTTGTTTCTTCCTTTCTAATTCGACTGCATCCTTCCCCATCTCTCGTCCTTATAGAATCATTGATTACTCCTTTCCCCTTTTCATTTTCTTTTCCCAATGTAACAGAACCCTCCTCTACTGATTCATGCCTTCCACAGTCCCTCTCCCCCCGAGGAGGAGCATGAAACATGTTGAATTTTCTTTCTGAAACGTCTCTCACCTATACAAACATTGTAGATCCTTCCTCCTACATCCCCAAGCCCCTGCCTTCAGTCAATTTGTAGAGCCCAATTCCATCCCTTTTCTTGCCTTGTTTATGGATTCTTGTTCTGGGAGTCACTTGTGAATTTGAAGGTTGAAGAAAGGCTTATGGGAGTATAATTGGCAGTCATATTTACATTAATTATTTTGCAAGGAAATGTAGCAATAAGAAAATTACTTTGTGTTCATTCGATTGTAATTTTCAGTTTCATATATCAAAGCTTACAACTTAGAGGGTCTCCACATTCCATCGTGATGGTTGTGGGATCCGCAAGGAATGAAGGGAAGCATGTCTTTTCCTTTACGTGTAGTGAAGAGAAGACGTAAAAAGAAGTTCAATGGAATTGCTACGTCTATCAAAACTTGTGCCCAATGAGCTACAATATGTGCATGGAAGGGGGTTGGCTTTTGCATCCAGTACGTCATGAAAATTGGATAACAATATACTAGTGGACAGCATAACTATATACTGTAGATATTCAATATGAAGATTGACTTGGGATATTAAAAACTTGAAACACAATATTTTCTTCACATGTCAACCTTATTTGGCCATTCAATGATATTCAATACATGATATTATAAGAGGACCCACGCAAATGGTCGACAAGAAAAATGGTGTCGCTTGTGCAAATTATGATGTGCAGAAATTTTGATGTCTCACATAGTTCAAGTTTGAATTTCAAAGGTATAGTCTCTCCACGTCCAGGTCAGGTCTTCGTTTCAAAGGTAGAGTTCCTCCATGTCCATGGGTTTCTAGGTTCTCTAAAGCTACCTAAAACTTGGAAAACTCATATAACTACGCAAATTGGATTTTTGGACCTTTTTTCTTTGTAAGATTTCGTTGGCATAGGAAAAAACATTGACTTAATCACCGAATATTTTCAAATTTAAAAAATTTATGTGTAAAATTCTTTTGGAGGAAATTTATTTTCACCTATGTGGGAATTTAGAAGTTTGATCTAACTTATTGCACCGAGAAGTGCTCTACAGCTATGGGGGAGATCTTGTAACATTATGAAACTTTATTTAACATTCCTCTTGTAAATGTGGGCTATAAATAATATTTTCGATTATGATGGAGATGTTGTAACGTTATGTAACGTTATGTAACGTTCTTCTTGTAAATTCCGTGTATAAATAATATTGTCGATTATGATGGAGATGTTGTAACGTTATGTAACGTTCCTCTTGTAAATGTCGACTATAAATAATATTGTCGATAATGATGGATATGTTGTAATGTTTGTCGAGTATGAGGGAGATGCGTGCCGTTTATTTTACTTTCCAATTATGATGTAGATGTTGTAACGTTACTTTTAGTTCTACAAAGTAAGAAGTAATAAATATATTTTGTCCGCCATAATTTTACAAAATAATTATAATTAGAATTAAAACGACGTGTATTTTGAAAAACACGTTAGAAATCAGTGACTATATAAACATCAAGAGGTAATAGGTAATCTATTTTAAATTTTAAATTTAATCCTCAGTACCATTTCTCATAGCCACACAATTATCATTCAGTACTTCTGCTACAAGATCAATCCGATAGTTGGCAACAGATTCCTTATACTGCAAAACATTGAAATCAGATTTAACTCTTTTGTTAAATCCATCTTAGATTGAATGGTTGGAAATAATCATTAAAAATCTATAAAATTTTACTTAGGAACCGATTGAGCTAAGGGCTTAGGAATGAATGGTTTAGCTTGATTTTGTTCTATAAGGACTGTTTTCCTTGGAATATATTGTCAATTGACTCCTTATTCCATTTCTTGATGTGACCTTCGAGTAGTTTAAGTTTTTGTTGGAATTGATACATTCGGGTGCCTTTGATTGGTGGGGAACTCTCCCACCGTTCCTTGAGTTTCTCATGGAATTCTGGATGGAGAAGCCAGAATTTCTCAAATCTGAAGGGTCTGCGAGGGTTAACTCCGACGTTTTCCCATTCCAGGCTCATGGGCCAGTGATCCGAACCTGCTGCTAGTAGAACCACCGATTTTAGGTCACCCCCTGCCATCATGACCGATTCTAAGAGTAGAAACCTGTCAAGTCTGCAGGTTATCCCTCTGTCTCCCGTTTGTTTATTGTTCCAAGTGAATATGCCATTGGAAGTTCTGACATCTATCAAATTAAGGTCATTAATAATAGCATTAAAATGACTACTTGCAGGTTTTAGGTTCTGAATACCACCCTTTTTTTGTTGAGGCTCCTGATCAAATTGAGTCGCCCCCTAGGATCTAGGATTTATCTTCGGCTAAGTCTTTGATGTCTTAGATCGAATTTAGAAATGTTGGCTTCTATTCATCCCTCAAGGGACCATAAAAATTGGAAATGAATCCTCTTATTCTGGTACCTATGATGTGGAAATCTGCCGATAGAGACCAAGGAGTGGTAAGGAAGGCTGATAATTGCACCTTAGGAGGATTCCATAGGATGCCCAACCCTCCTACAACCCCTATGGCGTCTAGAGCTATTGATTCACATCCCTTCCATACTTTCTGGGTGATACTTGATAGTTCATCTCCCGAGCATTTTGTTTCTTGCAGAAAAACTATCCCTGACTTATCTTTTTCAATCCTTCTTCTGAGAAGGCAGATTTTGAGAGCACTCTTACAGCCTCTAATATTCGAGGTTGTAATCTGCATCAGAAATAGATTAACTAGAGGGTGATAGGGTAGCATCTATTGTTGGATACTTCCTTGAAGCGACCAGTTGTTCACCTTTTTCTTTGATTCCTTGAACATTGCTTGGTATTCCCCTATTTTCTTTTTTCTTGTTTTTCTTACTGTCAGTCACTTTGAGGGATTCAACTACAACCCCTAAGGAGCTTGATTTTTTGGCTTAGATAATGGCTTTCTCTAGCAAGGAAACTTGCTGAGGGGGAATCTGGGTTGGATTTTTGTCAGAGCATGCAGCTTCCAGCCCGTCTAGGTCTATAACTCCTATTTCCATATATTGTGAGACAAGTTCCATTGTCCCTGGGTCTTTCGTGGCCTCCACTTGATGTCACTGGATAAGAGGTTCCGGAATGGCTTTTACTATTTCTTGTTTCTTTTTTGGGGTTTTCTCTGTCTCCTTCCCCTAGTTTTCTTTGTTATGTTCACTTTGTTGTTCTACTTGGAGTTTTTCCTTCGCTGGATCTACTTGTTTGTTATCGTTATTAATTGCCTGGTCTTCTTGGAGGGTCTCATATTGGTACTGGGTCTGCACTCTTTTATTTAATTCTGGTCCTGAAGTCTTCCTCACTTGTTGTTTCTTGTTTTGAATTTAGTTGAATCCCTCTACATCCTGGTTGTCTTGGTTTTTATTCCCCCTGGTCTTTTATTTTGGAGGTAGTCTCTGAATCGATGGCCATGCTCATGGCATCTTCTGCATCTGAAAGGGATCTGTTCCTAATCTATAGCCTGAGACCATTCCTCATCTTCCCAAGTTAGCTCGATTCCATCAGGTAGATACATGTTCTCGCATATGATATGTCTTTTCTTTGTCTAGTTTTCTCTCAGACTTTGATAAAGTTGCCTAGTGTGTTCCCAATGTCCATTAATATTTATTCCTTCCAGTATTCCATTGGGAGGGAATACATTCTTATCCATACAGGAGCTATCGTTAGGTTTTCTTTGTCAGGGTCGAATCTCTCTTTCCATGGCCTAAGAAAGAGGCCCGCCGAATTGTAGAAGTAGGGGTCATTCTCAAATATTTTCATCCTGTCAGGCTTCATTAAATAATATTATTGTGAAGAACCCTTTGGCTCCTAGTTGAAGGTCATAGTGTCCTTGGGGTTTCCATGTTGTGTTGATCCACAAGACCAGGGTCTTTTGTGTGGGCCAGATCCCAACTAATTTTCCTATGAGATCCCTTTCTTTCATGTATTGAATATCCTCCCTAACTCTTTTAGATTTGATCTGCAATTTTGGCAGAGTCTTGTATTTCGGGACACATTGTCCTATCCTTCTTGTGCCTTGATTATTTGTTTCTTCCTTTCTAATTCCACTGCATCCTTCCCCATCTCTTGGCCTTATAGAATCATTGATTACTCCTTTCCCCTTTTCATTTTCTTTTCCCAAGGTAACAGAACCCTACTCTGTTGATTCATTCCTTCCATCGTCCCTCTCCCCCCGAGGAGGAGCAAGAAACATCTTGAATGTTCTTCCCGAAACATCTCTAACCTGTACGAACACTGTAGATCCTTCCTCCTGCATCCCCAAGCCCCTTCCTTCAGTCAAGTTGTAGAGCCCGATTCCATCCCTTTTCTTGACTTGTTTATGGATTCTTGTTCTGGGAGTCACTTGTGAATTTCAAGGTTGAAGAAAGGCTTATGGGAGTCTAATTGGCGGTCATATTTATATTAATTATTTTGCAAAGAAATGTAGCAATAAGAAAATTACTTTGTGTTCATTCGATTGTAATTTTCATTTTCATATATCAAAGCTTACAACTTAGAGGGTCTCCACATTCCATCGTGATGGTTTTGGGATCCGCAAGGAGTGAAGGGCAGCATGTCTTTTCCTTTACATGTAGTGAAGAGAAGATGTAAAAAGAAGTTCAATGGAATTGTTACGTCTATCAAAACTTGTGCCCAATGATCTACAATATGTGCATGGAAGGGGGTTGGATTTTGCATCCAGTACGTCATGAAAATTAGATAACAATATACTAGTGGACAACATAACTATATACTGTAGATATTTAATACGAAGATTGACTTGGGATATTAAAAACTTGAAACACAATATTTTCTTCACATGTCAACCTTATTTGGCCATTCAATGATATTCAATACATGATATTATAAGAGGACCCACGCAAATGGTCGACAAGAAAAATGGTGTCGCTTGTGCAAATTATGAAGTGCATAAATTTGATGTCTCGCATAGTTCAAGTTTCAATTTCAAAGGTATAGTCTCTCCACGTCTAGGTCAGGTCTTCGTTTCAAAGGTATAGTTCCTCCATGTCCATGGGTTTCGTGGTTCTCTAAAGCTACCTAAAACTTGGAAAACTCATATAACTACGCAAATTGGATTTTTGGACCTTTTTTCTTTGTAAGATTTCGTTGGCATAGGCAAAAACATTGACTTAATCACCGAATATTTTGTATAAAATTCTTTTGGAGGAAATTTATTTTCACCTATGTGGGAATTTAGAAGTTTGATCTAACTTATTGCGCTGAGAGGCGCTCTACAGCTATGGGGGAGATCTTGTAACATTATGAAACTTTATTTAACGTTCCGCTTGTAAATGTGGGCTATAAATAATATTTTCGATTATGATAGAGATGTTGTAACGTTATGTAACGTTATGTAACATTCTTCTTGTAAATTCCGTATATAAATAATATTGTCGATTATGATGGAGATGTTGTAACGTTATGTAACGTTCCTCTTGTAAATGTCGATTATGATGGAGATGTTGTAACGTTTGTCGAGTATGAGGGAGATGCGTACCATTTCTTTTACTTTCCAATTATGATGTAGATGTTGTAATGTTACTTTTACTTCTACAAAGTAAGAAGTAATAAATATATTTTGTCCGCCATAATTTTACAAAATAATTATAATTATAATTAAAACGACGTGTATTTTGAAAAACACGTTAGAAATCAGTGACTATATAAACATCAAGAGGTAATAGGTAATCTATTTTAAATTTTAAATTTAATCCTCAGTACCATTTCTCACAGCCACACAATTATCATTCAGTACTTCTGCTGCAAGATCAATCCGATAGCTGGCAACAGATTCCTTATACTGCAAAATATTGAGCTCAGGTTTAACTATTTTGTTAAATCCATCCTAGATTGAATGGTTGGAAATAATCATTAAAAATCTATAAAATTTTACTTAGGAACTGATTGGGCTTAGGAATAAATAGGACACGATTGCTTCCACCATTTTTATAAATCTCTTTAGATATGTGGAATGGGATATAAAACTATGTTGTATGCACATGTTATAGATCAATTACATGTAACATTTCTCCATATTCAAGAGGAAATACATGTTGCATGACTCCATTCCATGAGAGTTGCAAAAGGAGAAGAAAAAGAAAGCGTACGAATAATTCGAGGGAGCTACACGACAATCGTTGGGATGAAACACCATTATACGCTTATTATTCCAACTCCTCACAACCTTTTGTTGGACAACCAACTTTACCCCAAGACGATTCAAATGCTTGCGGGTGAATGTAAAAAGAGCTTAAACAAATTCCACGAGCAGATCTAGCTCATATAGCCTTCTTAGAAGGATTTTCACATAAGCTTATAAAAAGGGAATTATAGTTAAACTTATGGATGTTAAACAATTCCATAAAAAGTTTGTAGCAAACTAGCTAACCCGAAATATTCATAAGAAACATGAGAAAGTAGCCAGAAATCTTTATAAGAAATATGAGTAATAATTGTTTCCATCAAGTCACACATATTATTAATATCAATTTGGTATTCAATGTGAAAATGTTGAGAATCACCTCTTTTCACAATATAAATTTTTAGGTTTAGCTCCTATATCTTATAACATTTTCAATTTTAGTGTTAAAGAATTATTATTATTTTTAAATTAAATTAAATGGGTGTCACTCAAGTTTACCACGAAGAACTAAGTCTATATCATATCCAATTTTGAATCATATACTTTTCATTTAAAATTAAATTAAAATATAATTTAATTTTGGTTTATATTTTAAATTTAAATTTAAATTAATATTTATATTAAATTTCTTTCTTTTCTACCTTAATTTAAAATAATTTAAAATATTCAATGTTATAGTTAGTTAAATCTCATACAGATTTAATTTAAATATAAAGTTAAATTAAATTTAAAGATATATATATATATATATATA
>LPNX010994020.1:123976-161475 GCA_001517045.1 Pseudotsuga menziesii
CTTATTATTTTAATTGATTATCATGTTATCTACTTCAGAGATTGCTAATTGTGTAGAGGTGTTAACACTTAGAGTGATAATTGTGTGAGGTATTTAACTTCAAAGATTGAGGTGCTAACGCTTAGATTGCTCATTATGTGAGGTATTTAACACGTATTATTCTAGTACAGAAACTAAAGATAATAAGCTTACATGGCTATAATCCCTCGACACATGTAATATCAATGAAAAATTTGAGGCCATGTAATTATCCACAAAAATTGTTGGCCTTGCCTCCTAAACAACCATGGAGGGATTTTTAAACAACCCATGGTAAATTGCACTCAAGGAGATTTGTTAAATTTTTTTACCAAATTTCAATTAAAAATAAAGAAAATAAAAAATAAACTACTCCTAAAAAACTTATAGAATTTCAAAAAATATATTATTTCAAACACTAATCAATACCTTCATTTCCCAATATTGTTTTTCCATGAGCATTGTACCATCCATCTATGTTTTCCATGAGCATTGTACCATCCATGTGTGAATCATAATGAAACAAAATTAAGATATGCTCAGATTCTGAATTCATTATTATACTTTAAAATTTCTAAAAAGATTACACTTGTACCAAATTTCTAAACATGTTTGGATCAAGTGAAAATGGTGAAGAGCATCTCAATCTCTGCTACCATACTGAAACTCAGCACACTGCTACATTTCCTCAGAAATAAATTTGCTACATGCTGAGCAAGGGGAATACTATTCTGAATGCAAAGATAATGAATCTAACCACAATTCCAACTGGCTAAAAAACTCGCCAATTCTCACAAGCACAATGTGAGAGTTGGAGTTGAGTTGAATTAGTTGCTCCTCATGGGACATGGTCGTTGACAGGAATATCATAGTCGAGAATAAGAATATCATAGTGGAGAATAGGAATTAAACGATGTTATACATATCCAAATACAAATGACAGATTTCTAAATTGAAACAAGAAGTGTAATTATATTGTAATTGTTGTATTTCAAAGTTGGAAAGCATATTAAAATTTCCTTAGTGTGAGAAATTGAAATTGTAGAGGGCAACGAAATCCCAAGTTCAAAATTTACAAATGTGTTTTAATAGCATAGATCTATCTTAAAAAAAATCTACCAATTGTAACTGTAAATCTTTTTTAGTGGAAATGTTGAAAAAATGTAAAGTTATGTACAATGTGGCTCTTATCACAAAAAGAAAAGAAGAGTGATTGTTTGGGATAAAATGGAAAACACTAGACTAATTGTAAATCTAAACCATATTTTCATTTATTTAATTGTTACAAAATTGTTGTCTCTGTTTTCTAGTTTAACAATTTATTCAATCCTTAATACTTATTACTTACATTGAGATAATATTCATAATTCTGTGTGTGTTTTCAACTTAAGGTGTTCCTTACAATGTTGACCAAACTCCAGTTTTGTGTCATTACCCACCACTAAAACTAGCTTAGATCCAAATCATAGGCTCTATCAAGCGCTGAGAGGGATCAAATCTACTGAGGTGCAAACCTCTTCTCAGTATTGCAGTCAAATAGGCTTCCACCTCCCGAGATTTTATTCCTCAAGGATTTGGATCTAGAGTGGTTTTCACTTATTTTCCTAGAATTGCTTTCATCACATAAACATATATTATCTATACACAAAACATTTGAAATTATCTAAAGTGTTTCATTTCCCGATTTGACTCTATGCTAGCTTTTATTTTTGTTGATTGTTTTGATAATATATCACTAGTATGTTTTATTAAAAATTAATGAATATATATATATATATATATATATATTGTCATTTATCACGTTAATGCCTATAAATGAGAGGCTTATGTTTCTTAAAACTAATAATCAAAGGTTGGAAGTAGTAAAAGCTTATGTTTTCTTAAAATTAATAAATATTGTTGCTGTGTCATTTTTCTTCTTATTGCGTATAAGTTAGAATTTAGAAATTGGAAGTAGTAATAGCTTGGTATATGTAATTTTGATTCATTTTAACAACGACCAGGAAAAATAAATGTGCAATTTGTACTTCAGTTTTCAATATTTCAATAATTATGCTGAAAAGTTTTCAATATTTCAATAATTATATTGAAAAGTTTTCAATATTTCAATAATCAAACACCTTATATACATATTATGAGTTGAATTACGCGTCCACCGCCCATTCGAGAGGCATCCTTTGTAACAAACAAATAATCTTGTTATTATGTCGACACACTATAAACGCCGAGTGACCCACAAATAATATCTGTAAAACTTTGCACGTGCCACAAATATATGTTATAAGGGTTTATGACTTTCTGGTAATGTGGGAGCCCATGAATTGAATTGAATATCATTTTCTTACAGCTACTTAATTTGTGTTACACTTCTCTTAATTAAACGTGTTGTTTGTGTTGAACGTTTCAACTAAGATTATATAAAAGCCCACCATAAATATATCTCCAGCATATAAAAGCCCATAAATTAAATCTAATATCAACCTCGGCAAAATATCAACCTAGGTTAAATTTTGTAACGAACGTTGTAACCATTTCGCCATCCGCTTGCTGTGCGAGATTTCAGTATTTAGGAAGACGATGTTCAGCTAATTAATCAGCATAGCAATTGTTTCAAAACATTGAAATTTTGTTTTAAGGTTGTCAGTATGCTTAACGTGGATTCAAAAGAAGACTTTCTGAAACAACGGCTATATGAATGTACTTATGAATTGAATCTGTGCCCAGAAGCATTAGAATTGACCAAGTATTATGCAGTCTCTCATTTGAATGTACATATGAAATGAATATGTACCCACAAGCATTAGAATTGACCAAGAATTCTGCATCCTGTCATTTGAATGTTATGTTCAAACGTTGTGTACATATTATAACATTTATGGATGGTTCAAGACATATGAGAAATTGAGAACATTTATAACCATTTGGAATTCAGCTAGTTGGTCATCATTCGAATTGTTTCAGAACACTAAAATTTCCTTTTAAGGTTACTGTGTCACAGCCACACTTCGCAAGCGCTCTTGACTTGCCGAAGGTGGTGTGAGGCACTGCCACGAAGGTCGCTTGAGGGTTTGCCCGCCCAAGCACCTAGCCTGCAGACTACGCCTTAACCCGCGGAATCCGTTTATCTTATAACACTTAACTTCTTAGCAATTTACTCTGTTACATTAGCCTTACGGCGCATTCAACACTTAGCCAAAATTGCAGAAAATAAAAGATGCAGCAGTAGTAAAAAGACACAAGAAATAAGTGTGGGTTGCCCACTGGCAGAGCCCTAAGATATAATAAAAATGGAGCAAAACTGTTACATCAATGGAGTTGCCTATGGCAGAGCTCCTCGTGCAAGCACAATAGCCACTACACCAAAAATACAAAGAGATTACAAGTGCGCGAGACAGTCCCTAGCTTAGGCACCCTGTCATCTGCGGCTTCCTCAGACTTGCTGCTCCCTCTCTTCGTTTTCACCTTCTTGATGATGTCTTTGTCACAATGCCTTAGCGTTATTTATACCAAGTGAGCATCCTCAAGTGGACCCGCGCTCACATTGCTTGCCGCCCATGCTACTCTGTCGGTCAACGTGCCAAGGTAAAGTGTAAACCAAGTAAAAGGGTGACGTGCTCATAGGTGACGCGCTAAGGGGTTGAGCGCCCATCCCAAGGTGGGTCACGCACATCCTTCTTCCGTGCGCACGTCAACGCCTCATCCGCCCATCTGTCCAAGCTCCCGCACTCTCGCAACCGCCCGCCACCTTGCTGACGTCGCCTTGTCCGTTCGCTTGCCGTCCATGTGCGCCCAGCCTACGCACAAACGCCCATATACTTAGGCTTCGCGGAGGTGTTCCAAGGTGCCTCCCGCACCAAGGTGTCATCCCAAGGGGTGCGCCCACCTCCTAACGCATCCCAAGGGCGCGCTTCGCGCTTTTAAGTGGTTGTCGCAGTGGGGCCATGACAGGCTCCCCCACCCAACTTGTCGCCATCTTGGCGACGTGACTTCCGTGGATTCCGCCGCGGAGGTAGACCATGCTCTTCCTGAAATGCCCTGACCAAGTCTTCAGCTTTCCATAGCACATTCTTCCACTCCCAGCTATTTTCTTCCTCCGTCAAGTCCCGCCACTTGACAAAGTATTCCAACCTTGAATCTTTGCCTCGCCGATTGAACCTGTGTCCCAAGATAGCTTCTACTTCTCGATCTAGCCTGTCCACAATCATCGCAGGAGCTCTAGTAGGGACATGTCTTTCTGGTTCATCCGCATCAACTCTGCACCGTTTTAACTGGCTTACATGAAAAACTGGGTGATACGCTTGAAGATGTTCCGGAAGTCTGAGTTTGTAAGCCACCTTGCCTACCTTCTCCAGAATTTCAAAGGGTCCGTCATACTTCCGCACCAAGGAGCTAGACAAGCCCTTTGGTGGAACGAACTGTTCTTTGCCAAGTCTGAGAAGTACCTTTTCTCCCACCTAAAACTCTTCATCTCTGCGTTTCTAATCAGCCCACTTTTTCGCCCTCTCGGTAGCTCCTTCCAAATGAGCCTTAGCCATTTTTACTCTGTCTGTCCATGCCATCATAAATTCTGCTGCAGCTGGACTAGGCCCAATCTCACCTGTCGCAACGATCTGCGGAGTCAATGGTTTCTGCCTCGTTGCCAACTCGAACGGACTGTAACCTGTTGAAGAACTTACAAGCATGTTGTAACTGAACTGAGCTGCATCCAACAGCTCCGGCCAATTCTTCTGATCAGCCTGTACATAGTGCCTCAAGTAGCTTTCCAGAATTGCGTTCACTCTCTCCGTCTGTCCATCCGTTTCTGGATGAAAGCCCGAACTCTTGAGCAACTCTGTCCCTAGCAGCTTGAATAACACAGGCCAAAACTTGCCTGTGAACTACGCATCCCGATCCGACACTATGTTCAGAGGTAAGCCCCAGTACTTAACCACATGTCTGAAAATTAACTTAGCCACATCCGCAGCTTTGCATTGCGACTTCATCGGCACAAAGGTAGCATACTTGGATAACCGATCAACCACCACGAAGATCCCATTGAACCCCTGCACTTCCGGTAGGTGTGTGATGAAGTCCATAGAGACACTAACCCATCGTCTCTCTAGCACCGGCAATGGCTGCAGCAAGCCCACCTTCTTCTGCGAACTTGACTTGTCTTGCTGACAAATAAGACAAGTGCGAACATATTCCTCAATGTCTGCCCGAAGACGTTTCCAATAGAAACTCTTATCAACGAACGCACATGTTCTATGCTGCCCTGGGTGTCCTGCCCAAACTGAGTCATGACACTCCTTCAACAACTCCTTCCTAAGCTGTGAAGTCCTCAGCACATACAACCACCCGTCATAGTAAAGTAGCCCATCTTTCTCTTTGAACCAGGTCGTTTCTCCTCTCTTGATCTGCGCAAAAATGCTGCGAGCCGTAGGGTCCTCCTTTAGAGATTCCCTTATCCGCAACCGCAAATCAAAAACAACTTGCACCATTGGTTCAAGTGACTACCCACTTACTGTTGCTAATTGAGCCTTCCTACTCAACACATCCGCAGCAGCATTCAACCTGCCCGGTCTATACTCCAAAATCATATCAAACTCTGCCAAAAAGTCTTGCCACCTTGCTTGCTTTGGCGAGATCCTGGGCTGCGTGGCAAAGTAACTTGTTGCTATGTTGTCCGTTTTCACAACGAACGGTTTGGCCAACAAGTAGTGTCACCACGTCCTCAAGCAATGTACAACAGTCGTCATCTCTTTCTCATGAACTGGATATCTCCTCTTGCGGTCCTGGAGATTCCGGCTCTCATACGCAACTGGATGTCCCTCTTGCATCAACACCCCTCCGATAGAAAAGTCCGATGCATCCGTTTGGACTTCAAAGTCCTTTTCAAAGTCAGGCAGCCTTAAAACTGGTGCGGTCGCAAGCCTGCATTTCAGCTCATCAAACGCAGCTTGGCACCTTTCCATCCACTTCCAGACTTTACTCTTTTTCAACAAATCTGTAAGTGGAGCTGCAATCTTTGAGTATCCTTCAACAAACCTGCGGTAATAGTTAGCCAGCCCCAGAAAACTTCGTACCTCATGTACTGTTCGTGGCTCTCCCCAATCCTGTATCACAGCAACTTTACTGTCATCCATTCGAATCACCCCATGGCCGATTCGATGGCCCAAGAACTGGATCTCTTCTTGCCCAAACAAACACTTGGAAGATTTCAAGTACAGCTGGTTCTCCCGCAGCGCATCGAAAACCTCTTTCAAATGCCTCTTGTGATCTTCCAACGTCTCGCTGTAGACCACTATGTCATCTAGATATACCACAACCGACTTATCCAAAAATAGCCGCAGCACATCATTCATCAATGTGCAGAAAGTGTCTAGGGCATTACATAACCCAAACGGCATAACCAAAAACTCAAAACTCCCATACCTTGTCACGCATGTAGTCTTGTGTTCGTCACCTTCTACAATCCGCACTTGGTAGTACCCCAGTCTCAAATCCAGCTTTGAAAACACCCGTGCCTCAGCCAATTTATCAAAACAATCAGCCACCAACGGAAGAGGGTACTGGTTTTTGATCGTTTGCTTGTTCAACATTCTGTAGTCCAAGCACATCCGCAACTCGGCTGTGTCCTTCTTTCCTTGGAACAGCACCGGGGCACCATATGGAGACCTTGACGGCCTAATGAACCCTGCATCCGTGAGTTCGGTGAGCTGCCTCTTCAACTCCTCCAACTCGGGTCCTGATAATCTGTACGATGCCTTTGCCACTGGTTTGGAGCCTGGCTCCAACTCAATACGGTGGTCCACGTTCCTTCTCGGAGGCAACACTTTCGGCAAGCTCTCGGGCATCAAATCTGCATACGCAGCCAACATGTCAGAGAGGACAGGAGGCGTAGGAGTCCCCACACTACCTGGATCAGACTCATCCAACAACGTTGCAACATACATCTGCGTTTCTGACCACCGAGTAGTCTTGTTTGCCTTCACCGCTGATACAAATCTATCTTGTTCATCTGGTTTGCCTTCAACAGTTTTCACCACACTTGGCCTCTTACCCTTAAAGATTACCAGCCTGTCCGCAAACGACATCAAGACAGCTTCCTATCTCCGCAAGAAGTCTTGCCCAAGAATCATCTCAAAATCATCAAGGGGCATCACTGTAAAATCAATCTTACCTGTCCAACGACCAATGTGAACAGTCACTCCTGAAGCTATGCCTGTAGCAGCCTTCGCTTGAGAATTTACTACCTTTACTTTCACATCGCAGCTTGTCTTCTTCAACCCGATGGCATCCACTACTTCCAGCTTCACGAAGTTGTGTGAGGCGCTCGTATCTACCAAAGCCCTCGCTTTTCTGCCGTTTACCAGTACCTCAACAAAACTCAGCACATTTGTGTCCAGATGGCCCCTCATGGCGCCCAAAACCATGCCTTTGTTTGTCGCTGTGTAAACCTATCCAACCGCAGCACACTTTTTTTCACTGCATGCTTCCGCAGTGCGCCCTCCGCAACGCTCCTCTGCGGTGCGCCCATCCGCAGCGCGCACAACTGCCGCACGCTCGTCCGGTCACTTTACTGTAGTGCTCGTCCGCAGCGCGCGCTCCTGCTGTGTGCACCACCGAGCGTCCTTTGTCCGCGTGCTCCTGCGAGCACTCGTACGTTTCTCTGCCGCAGTCCGCACGTCCGCACCATGCACTCCCAGAGCGTCCGTCTCTGCGGCACCGTGCATCTCCACAGCTCGCACGTCCAAATGCACATTTTCGTCGCCAAACCTAAGCGCGCTCTCCGCAGAGCCTGCGCTTCCATAGTCTGGCACGCGCTCCTCCCAAGCGCGCACGCTCACCATCCTTCGCAAGCGTTCTGGAATCTCACTTTTCCAAGCCGCCACTTCCTCTGACTTCGCTGCAACCTGTGGCTGTCCCCAGCCTTCAAACCGAAGTGCGCCCGCCAACCAGTCTAATGACGGAGGTTGCGGTGACACCTTCTTCACCGGTTCTGCTAAAAGGAGCTCCCATATCTTGCAGCACTTTCGTCGTTTTCTTTATGACTTCGGCAGTCCTGTCATCTTGAGCGTCCCACTTGAACGGCTCTGATAACACCTATCACAGCCACACTTCGCAAGCGCTCTTGACTTTCCGAAGGTGGTGTGCGGCACTTCCAGGAAGGTCGCTTGAGGGTTTTCCCGCCCAAGCACCTAGCCTGCAGACTACGCCTTAACCTGTGGAATCTGTTTATCTTATAACACTTAACTTCTTAGCAATTTATTCTGTTACATTAGCCTTACGGCGCATTCAACACTTAGCCAAAATTGCAGAAAATAAAAGATGCAACAGCAGTAAAAAGACACAAGAAATAAGTGTGGGTTGCCCACTGGCAGAGCCCTAAGATATAATAAAAATGGAGCAAAAATGTTACATCAATGGATTTGCCTATGGCAGAGCTCCTTGTGCAAGCACACTAGCCACTACACCAAAAATACAAAGAGATTACAAGTGTACGAGACAGTCCCTAGCTTAGGCGCCCTGTCATCTGCGGCTTCCTCAGACTTGCTGCTCCCTCTCTTCGTTTTCACCTTCTTGATGATGTCTTTGTCACAATGCCTTAGCGTTATTTATACCAAGTGAGCGTCCTCAAGTGGACCCGCGCTCACATTGCTTGCCGCCCACGTTACTCCGTCGGTCAACGCGCCAAGGTAAAGTGTAAACCAAGTAAGGGGGTGACGTGCTCATCGGTGACGCGCTAAGGGGTTGAGCGCCCATCCCAAGGTGGGTCACGCACATCCTTCTTCCACGCGCACGTCAATGCCTCATCTGCCCATCCGTCCAAGCTCCCGCACTCTCGCAACCGCCCGCCACCTTGCTGACGTCGCCTTGTCCGTTCGCTTGCTGTCCATGTGCGCCCAGCCTACGCAAAAAATTCCCATATACTTAGGCTTCGCAGAGGTGTGCCAAGGTGCCTCCTGCACCAAGGTGTCATCCCAAGGGGTGCGCCCACCTCCTAACACATCCCAAGGGCGTGCTTCGCGCTTTTAAGTGGCCATCGCGGTGGGTCTGTGACATACTGGATTACAGAAGTTATTATCAATTGCATTAGAAGGATATGGCAGGAGGAACTAGTGGTGGCAATGAGCGTTCTTTAGAGCAAACTCCTACCTGGGTGTTTGCAGTTGTTTGTTAAGCCTTTGTAATCATCTCCTTGCTTATTGAACAGGCTATTCATCATGTTGGAACTCTGAGGTTTTTCCAACAAACTGTTCAATTTAATATCTTACTTCTGTTTTGCACCGATTTTTGGATTTATAGTATTTTTTATTCAGCAACATACCGAACTTTTAGATTCTATGGAATGGAATTGTTAGAATCTACAGTTTGGTATGTTGCTGAATACAAAATACAATAAATCATTAGAATTAATGCAGAATTTTGATATGGGTGCTTATTGCACATGTCAGTTGAATTAATGCAGAATGATAGTTTCGATTAACTTCAACTAAATGAATGTTTTCTTAACCTAGAAAAAAAATATTTCATAACTGGACCATATTTTTATTAGCTATATACAAAGTTCAAACTGATGGGAGCATGCAATTACTCGTGCCTAGGAGTTCATGAAGTTCTGAACTCAACATCTATCTATGATAACAAATTATTTTTGGGTGATTATATTTGCAGTGGGTCTCCAGGCGACATAAGAAGGCCCTATATGACACACTTCAAAAAATGACAACAGGTACACTTGTCTGGTCTCTCTGGATATTGAAATAAATTTGATTGAGTTTATAGCAACTCTTAAAATGTCTAAATCTTATAATGTTTTCAAGCGAAGGTTTTATATATATCAAAACATTATAGAATTTCTATCATTAAGCATCTCTCAGATTTTCTCAAATTGTCATTTTTGGTTTGCAGAACTGATGCTCATGGGGTTCATTTCGTTTCTACTGACTGTTGGACAAAAGCCTATTTCTAACATTTGTATACTTAAAGGAATAGCTTATAGTATGCTTCCGTTTGAAAAGGAAATGGCTCCTCATAGGGATCATTGTTCCAAATGTTAATAAAATGGAGAGAGGAGAAACAGACGAGTAACAACCAAGAATGATAAACCAATTATCTATTAGTGTACAATATTATATATATGTTACATAATTGACGGTTTTAGCCAATACCGGCTAACCAATAAATACCGGTTATCCGATAATGGAAATGACTAACTGAATAGACTAACTAATGAGATTATGAGAATATTATTCTTAACACTCCCTCTTAATCTCAAGAGTTATTTACTTAAGTATGAAACTTTAATAGCAAAATTTTTTGAAATGAAAATGCCTGCTGGTCTTTCTCTCAACGAGGCTTACAAACACTTAAACAAAATTTTATAAACTTCGGGTTTTGAAATTTGATTAATGACTTTTTGGTTTTCAACTTTGATTTATGATTTCTGGTTTTCAATTATGTGATGATGTTGCTCACTCTGATATTCTCCTTCTTTCATTATTCTCGGATCTTTTTCTTTGGATCTTTTTTTTTTCTTCTTCAATGCTGCAAAACTATGTTCTTCTGATCTTTTTCTTCTTCTTCATTTTTCATGACATTCATTAGGCTTGCTTATAGTTACTATTAATATTCATTCTTCATCTTTGGGCTTTCAACATAGTAACTGTTGAAACACTAAAACAAAATTTAAAAAACTTCGGGTTTTGAAATTTGATTCATGACTTTTGGTTTTCAACTTTGATTTATGATTTCTGGTTTTCAATTATGTGATGATGACTTTGATATTCTTCTTCTTTCGATTATTCTTCCGTTCTTTTTCTTTGGATCTTTTTTTTTCTTCTTCAATGCTGCAAAACTCTGTTCTTCTGATCTTCTTCTTCTTCATTTTTCATGCGATTCATTAGGCTTGCTTATGCTTACTATTAATATCCAGTCTTCATCTTTGGGCTTTCAACATAGTAACTGTTGGTAATATATCTGGTCCATCAATTAATCCCCATGTATCGAAGATGTTTTTTCTTATCTTCTACCTTGATTAAGTTTAGGTGACGGTACACTTGTCACCCCCGTTACCTCTAGCGGTGGTCCTCTACTCACTCTGATATTCTTCTTCTTTCGATTATTCTTCCAATATTTTTCTTTGTATCTTTTTTTTTTCTTCATCAATGCTGCAAAACTATGTTCTGTTCTTCTGATCTTTTTCTTCTTCTTCATTTTTCATGAGATTCATTAGGCTTGCTTATGCTTACTATTAATATTCATTCTTCATCTTTGAGCTTTCAACATAGTAACTGTTAGCAATATATTTGGTCCATCAACTAATCCCCATGTATCGAAGATGTTTTTCCTTATCTTCTACCTTGATTAAGTTTAGGTGACGGGTAATGGGTACACCTGTCACCCCCGCTACCTCTAGCGATGATCGTCTATTCCACAAATTGACAAAACAAAAACTCTTTGATAGAGTATCAAATCTTGTAATATTAGGTGCCTTATCACCAAAAGTATGCCTACTGAGCAAGCATACAACAAAAAGGATTACAACAAAATAGGGACAAAAACATGCCTATGTTAAGGCATTTCAGACATAGAGGAGAAGTACTTTTGGAGATACCATAGAAAAATCATCAGGCATTTGTGGAGAAGAAATTGGTAAACTAGGGCTTCCTGTTCCGTGATCTTCCCTCCACTATTTTTAGGAAAATGCATACATTACAGCTCACCTTGAAGAGGCCTATATTTATATCCAATCACAAGTTTGAAATTCCAAGTTTTGAAAATTAGGGTTTCTTTGACAAACTTTAGATAAGCGAGCTTTGGAACCAGGATGAACACCTCAAATCGGTAAAATCTAATATTTTTCTATTTACAGTTGAGGCTCTCATTTCAAAATGAATAATCACACCAGCTTGATAACAATCTTGGTGAGGCTGACAAATTCCAAGCATGGAAGTATAGGATCTCACTAGTTCTTGAAAGAAAAGAATTGGACACCTACATAAGTAGAGAGGTTCCAGTTCCAGAGGAAAATGAGGCTAAATCCTTACATAAGAAGAACTTGGTCAAGGCCAAGAAGATCATTGCTGATTCATAAAGGATCACCTTATACCACAAGTATCTTCCCTAAAGATACATAAAGAGATGTTTTGATTCCTTGACCAAGCTTTATGAAGGGAAGAACATAAATCGAAAGATGACTTCGAGAAACCAGTTGAAGAATGTGAAGAATGCAGAGACCATACAATCATACTTTACAAGGGTCTCTCAAATCAAAGAACATCTTGAAGTGGTAGAAGAAGAAGTGGAGAATGTAGAAGTTGTGATAACCACCTTGAATGGCCTCCCAGGATCATGGGATTCATTCATTCAAGGAATGTGTGCTAGAAGGAAGTGATTACTTTCAACATACTCTGGGAAGAGCACACACAAGAACAATCTCGACTCATAATAAGAGAAAATAAGATGGGAGCAACTGAAGATCAAGATTTCACGATTCAAAGAAGATACCTCAAGCGATGAGGAATATGGATAACTCAATTCTTGAAGAACCTCTTATCCATCTTAATCATTTGGATAAGAAATAATGGTGTTATGAATGACGAAGATGATGAAGCTGAAAGAAGGAGTCTACCCACGAAACAAATAAATATAAGCATTCAATTGTCATTTCATGATATTGTTTTGTTGTGCATTTGTTTATATTCAGTTGATGTATTATGCATGATGGAATGTTTGCATTAATGATAGTATACTAATAATATGCATGTGATGGGTAAGTATATCATGGTTCTATACAACTCTCCATTGCTACTTATCTAGAATGAAACCTCTTTGCTGACATATTGGATTAGTGCACAATATCAATGATGTCATGGTAGAGATGGAAGGCATCTAGAAAGTTTCCATGAGATATGGATGAATGGTGTATTGGCTAAATTAGTTGCATGATTATATCTTTATGCATAAGAAATTTCCATTATGAATATGCCTTATGAAATGTTTCTAACCATACAAATGCATTTCACTTGTAAGAAAGATAGTGTACAATATCCTACAAGAAAAGAAGGACTTGTTCCGAAGAACAAGTGACGACAGTTCAAGAAATAATACAAAATGAAGAATAGTATGATGAGACTTCAAGAGGCCTCAGACACGGTGCAATTATGTAACACTGTTAAGTGATATCATTGATGCAGAACCTTCGAGTTATGAGGAAGTAACCAAGAAGAAAGGGAAGGAGAGTACCAGTTCAAAAAGAATGATATCTAGGATGTGGTATCGAGACCTGAAGGGAAGTCCGCAGTGGACTTGCAAGATCCAACATGCAATAGATGGAAACATAGTGGGATACAAGGCAAGATTTGTAGCACAAGGCTTCTCACAGAAAGAAGGCATAGAGTACGAAGAGACATTTGGATCCAGTGGGAGTTGAGGCACATGGCAGGCAGACTCATGTGTGCAAATTAAAGAATGCCTTGTACAGGCTCAGAATACACCCTTGGAATAACACATACATGAAGAGCTTGATGAAGATCTTAACCTTTGCTACAAATTTGAAGATGAAATCCTATAGAGGATGATAAGCTCAGATATGGGTGTGAGAAGAACTTTTGAAAAGGTTCAAGATAGAGGATCTTGGTATCCAGTGACCATAGATGGATACATAGAATATTAGTAGCAAAGGAATCTACTTTTTACTCCAGTACAGAATGTTTCAATACATAGATTATGAAAGGAAGAGGGAGAATGATGCTCCACTTCAAAGGGAGTGACTGCAGAAGATCCTGAGGTTCAAAATGGTACGACAGGATGGATAGATTACTGATGACTCTAGGATTTACTAAGAGTAAAGTGAATTCCAACTTTTACTTCAAGGTTTAAGGTGGAATACCAGTGATGCTCCTATTATATGTTGATGACTTGTTCCTAATAGAAAAGAGGAACTCATTAAATTTTCAAGAAGGAGACTTACTTCCGAGTTCGAGATGAAGGACTTAGGGATGATGCAGTACTTTCTAGGCATGGAGGTGTGGTAGAATGTAGATGGAATCTCCTTGGGACAAGGGAAGTATGTAGTAGAGATCCTAAAGAGGCTCAGGATAATGGACTGCAAGGCCATGACCACACCTATGGCATCGAACCTGAAGCTATTGACTGTTGCTTCATCAGAGTTGGTTGATGCCACAATGTATCGTCACATGATTTGTTCCTTGATGTTCCTGATGAATAAGAGACCAAATATTTGCTTTGTTATGAACACATCGAGACATGTTCACCTGATTGCTACAAAGCATATTCTGAGGTACCTAAAGGGTACAATTTACTATGGGCTCAAGTATGGGGCGAATCACAAGATTAACTTGGAAGGTTATGTGAATTTGGATTGGGCGTGCAGTGCCATTCATGGGAAGAGCACTTCGGGGTGCTCCTTGAGTATGGGATCAGGTGTGATCTCTTCGTTTAGCAAGAAGTAGTCCTGTGTGGCACTGAGTACAGCTGGGAAAAATATGTTGCCATTTGTTCAGCTATTTGGGAGGTAGTATGTTTCTTTTGAAAACTAATATTTGATTTGATTGATTTTACTTGAATTTTTGTAAGTGCAGATCCCTTCTGACATGGTGACAGAATTAGTTTCTTCCATGGTTAGATGTTTGTGCAGAACCCTTCTGACATGGTGATAGGATTGGTTCCTTCCATGTTCAGATATAAGTGCAGAGCCATTCTGATATGACTGTGGGATTGGATCCCACATGATCAGATGTAAGTGTAGAGCCATTCTGATATGACTGTGGGATTGAATCCCACGTGATCATATATAAGTCCAGAGCCATTCTCATGTGACTATGGGATTGGCTCCCACATGATCAGATGTAAGTGCAAAGCCATTATGATATGACTGTGGGATTGGCTCCCACATGATCAGATATAAGTGTAGAGACATTATATGACTATGGGATTGGCTCCTACATGATCATATATAAGTGCAGATCCATTCTGATATGATTGTGGGATTGGCTCCCACATGATTAGTTGTAAGTGCAGGGCCTTTTCACATATGCTAGTAGGTGTGTCCTATGATGCTGGTGATTCTAAGTGCTGGGCCTTTTCACAGATGGTAGTAGGTGTGTCCTACCATGCTGGTGATTGTAAGTGCTGGGCCTTTCCATAGATGATAGTAGGTGTGTCCTATCATCCTGATGGTTGTAAGTGTTGGGCCCTTCCATAGATGATAGTAGGTGTGTCCTATCATGATGATGGTTGTAAGTGCTGGGCCTTTTCACAGATGATATTAGGTGCGTTCTATCATGCTGGTGAATGTAAGTGTTGGTCCTTTTCACAGATGATAGTAGGTGTGTCCTATCATGCTAGTGAATGTAAGTGCAGAGCCTTTCTGACATGTATGATGGATGTGTTCCTCGCATGGTCAGATGTAAGTGCAGATTCTTTCTGACATGGTGGCAGAGTGGGCCTCCCATGGTTAGATGTGAGTGTTGGGCCATTCTAATATGTTGGTGGATGTGTTCCTCCCATGGTCAGATGTGAGTGTTGGGCATTCCTTTCTGACATGGTGGTGGATGTGTTCCTCCCATGGTCAGATGTAAGTGTTGGGTGGGCCTTTCTGATTGGGTTAGATATAAGTGTTGAAGAAGATGAAGACCTACCTAGAGGCTAGGCCTACAACCACCATGAAAAAGGGCTAGCTATGTATAAATTCCTATGCAGAGAAGAATGAAGAGGTAAAACCATTTGATCGAGATAGTAGAACCAGTGATGATGATGATGATCTAGTGATGATATAGATTTGATGATGATCTAGTGATGATTGAGCTTTGATGATGATCCAGACTTGATCCAGAGAATAATACTTGTGTTGATGAATTGTGTCAAGAGAATACCTTCCTAGTTAAGATGGAGTGTTGATGTATTTGTAACTTCAGAATTTATTCACTTGTATATATTATATTGTACCCCGATGTTCCTATCAGGAGAATCATTTGTATTTCATTGTACCTCGATGTTCCTATCGAGAGAGTCATTAATATAATAAAGTCATGTAAATTCAATGAGGTTAAACCTATGTTGTAAGTCCAGGAAATAGTCCCCACAATTGAGTTAAGGTTAACCCTCCTTGTTGATCGAAGGGTAAAGTCCCCACAGTTGTGGAGAACTAGGGTTATTAGACTCTCCTAGAGAATTCGGCCCTGGTAAGTAATTGTTCAGTGAGTCCAACTTGTTGGAGTGGAAATAAAGTGAATGAAAGAATATAAATATAAGTGAGGCTCTCCTCATTTCTACACAACACACACTCACTCAACTGGGGTGCATGAGTGAGAGAGGAGAATCTCTCTCAAGTGAGAGAGAGAAGAGTTGTTGGAGATCATATTTTTTGTCTTTGGGTTTTACTACTTCCATTTGTGCTCATTCTATCTCTGAGGAAGCTGTGGGATTTTCTCCTTTATGGTTTCCCCGAGGAAAATTCTTTGTGTCTCTTGTCTCTTGTGATTATTGATGTGCATGTTATTCTCTCAGTTAAGATCCTAAGATCATATTGCTTAAATTATAAAAATCTAACAATGTTTTGCAAAGTCAATCTCATAAATGTTGACATAAATTCTGCGTGGAAGTACACTAAAATGTGTACAAAATTTTCCAAGACTTACGAGAAAAAAATATTATAACATTATATATGAGAAGAATTAATTTAAGATTTTGGAAAAGAAATCAGCAAAGCCCGAATATTCCACATTTTTTTTTAATTTTCAATGAACAGATTCATCACAATTTGCATAATAAATTATTAATTACTAAATGGATACAAGGATTTGTCCAGTGGGCAATTACAATCAATTGTGCAGAGGCACCATTACTTATTTATTTTTCTTCGGTATAAGAACCACGTGGTCAATAGAAGAACAAATTTGACCCCAGGACTCCTTTGTAATTTATAATTTTTGCCCTTTTTGTTTATGGATTATTTTTTCTATGAGTAAGTAGGAAAATTCTATTAAAGTACAAAAAGATGGTACAAAAGGATAAGTTACAAGAGGTCCTGGAAAATGACCCCCGTTTGGACCAAGACACGACTAATCAGGCCCGCTTCGTCGATCTGAACTAAACCAGGCCTAAATTGAAAAAGGATTTAAACAGTTATAAAACTCAAACTAAATACATTGTGGGAGCCTCAAGGACGGGTTCCAACCAACGTCCAAAATAGTTACAAAACTGAAACTAACTGGGACTTAAAACAAAGATTACTATCAACCTGTTTCCATCCAAGGAAACCGAAGAAGTCTTTGGACGGTCTGGGACAAGAGCCTCGAAGCTTAACATAGTGAGTCGCACCATAGAAAGACATAAGACCAAAATCTCCAAATAACAGAACAACAAAAAGACAAAGGATCACCTCCAAGGATCCCAGACTTAATTTCTTGCCTCCTGGATAGGGCCCTGGTACTGATCCTCACGCTGAGTCAGAGCGATGCTTACAGGTGAGTTGGTCAAGGTATTCACAAGGGTGGTGGCACCAATCCCTGGGCTTTCCAGCATGTCCTGAGCAATCTTCTCCAGGAGTCGGAAACCAGTGGCACTCTCCTGCTACCAGCAGATCCCTTGAGAAGTCTGAATCTTCGCTTGGATGTCCCGGGACAACAAGATGCGAGCAGGACAACAAGATGTGAGCTGTCCAAAAGGGGTTGGGCAACAAAGGTCACCCCATCATATCCTCAAACTCCTGAAGGAGGTCAATATCCAAAATGGAAATGAAAGCCTCAATAGCAGTTGGTATTTCCACCATATACTGGTCACCCCAACTGAAGAGGTACGGTACAGGATCGTCACTCCTTGATGGCGTAGCATCATGCATAGAACTATAGGAAGCCTCACTGTGGATTTCTCCCCTGTTGTTTCCTCTCGACCAATTACGGGCCCTCTAGTAGCGCGGCATGGTGATTGCACATAGATGAATTCTTGGAAACAAGAGGAACAAGAATGGCACCTGCTTGGGTCCTTATGTTCCACATAGCACGAATTTATAGAGATATGATTCTTCGAGTCCTCCCATCCACAGACATTCTCCATAACTTTGTGTGTGCTTCTGGCCTTGCTCATGATTATTTTCTACCCTTCCCCCCATTCCATCAGATCTCTCATCGTGTGTGAGTGATTCACCACCTTATGCTTCATACGGGTCCAAATAATACATACATCTTCCATATTTCCCATTCTTACCACCTCAAACGTAATCTCCGTAAACTTGATCTTACATGCTTGTCCTCTCCTCCACCCTTCCCACAGATTGCTTTGCAGAGAGTCTCTACCCGCGGATATAAATAAAATCCTGATACTAGGCTCACCATCCATCGACCTGCCTTTTCGCTACCCCCACGTGCTCCGTACCAATGTCATGTGTTTAGGCATGCATCAAACCGACCCCACCTGGTGTTTGGGAATTTTCCTGTCTTTCCATGCCATCCACCATGAGATGCGTGGGCTCTCTATGAGATGTCAGCACATTATCCGTCTGTCTTCCCATTAAAGATTGATGCCATCTATCATTCGAATGCAGCGGGATGGTTTGAGTCGGGTAGTTGTATGGGTTACAGCTACCTTCCTTATCGTCCTCCGCTAACTTCAAGCAACGTTTCCAAATAGACCGGGTATTTCCTCTGTCGTTGATTTCCTCTGCATGGAAGGATCTGTTGCTGTCCACTCCTACATTCGTGAGGGCATCCGCCACCTTGTTGCCCTCCCGTTTAATATGCAAGAATATAATGGCTTCTTGGCCTACGAGGGTTTTCCTGAGAGCACTTAAAAAACCATCCCATCTCTAGTTCTTTGAGACTTGGGAAGTTGAAGCACTCGATTGAAGCCGGTGAGCTAAATTGTTGATTATCTGAGAGTCCCCCTCCGCCACTAGTGGAGTTTTCCCTATTTGCATCACCCATTTCAAACCATTGATAAGGCCTTCGATCTCGGCCATATTGTTAGTATTGCTGCCTATTGATCCCCAGAATAGTCTGAGAATATCACCCTTCGAATTCTTTATTGCACCCCCATAACCAGCGGGACCAAGATTACCTTTGGCCGCTCCATCAACATTGAGTTTGAATGAGCCAGCTGGAGGTCCTATCCAGGAATTTGAGCTGGAGACAGACACTGGAACTGAACGTGAGATCAAATTTTTGTGAGGTAATTCCCCAATCCCTAAATCATACAGAATAATTCGTTCATTTGCTTCAACTATAAAATATTCCTACGTCCACTAGTGTAGAGTTATCATTTCTTTCAGATGAGCTTCTATGGAATTCCATATTTCCCCTTGTTTTCTTGATTTGTTTTGGAAGGTCTGTCTGTTGCGGGTTTTCCATATTTCCCATAAAGTGAATTTGGGTAGAAGCTCCAATAGGCGGTTGACAATTTTATTTTTAAAATAGTTCATATGCCATTCTGCTATTGTGACGTTCAGTTGTCCTTTGTGATGGTGGTTTCTTCTGAAAATTGCCGCTCCTTTATCCCAAATTGAGTCTGCTACTTTGCACTCATCTGATAGGTGGTTGATGGTTTCATTATTCTCCTCACATAGGAAGCAGCTAGATGGTCCATAGAATCCTCTGATTTGCAGGTTATCCCATGTTAGGATACGTCGTTTTATGACCAGCCAACAGAAAACAGAGACCTCTAGCCACCATCCTCCTATCCATATTCCCCCCCATTTGGATTCAGAATCCATTTTCTGAGTCTTTGTTAGCATCCCTAAGGATTATTTGGGGTTGAAGTTACCTGAATTGTCATACCCCCATCTAATCTTATCTGGATCCTCGTTCTTGGCTATTCTTTTAGAGTAGAGCTCCGATATAAAATATTCGATGTCTTCCCCGGGTACTTGGACTTGCCACCAACTCTGATCCTTCCAGGTCCTGAAAAGTTGGTCCTCATTGCTAGTATCCCACAAGTCTGCCACCTTTCTATGGGACTAGTTCTGGAGGAAGGTGCAGAGCAATGGGTAATTATCCCTGCATGAAATCACCGGTTCCTGGTTCAAAGCTTCACTTGCAAATCGAGCTGTTTGACCATTTCACACCTCCCAAAAATTGTGCTTTTGAACCAATCCTCTGTTTTCCTGGGTGGTCTTCCAAATGCTTGAGCCTGGGAGGTTTTATCTAAAGCGAACTAGGGATTCCTTCGTCCATTGGGGGTCGTATTTTAAATTCCACAGTTTTTCCCATGGCTTCTTCGCATAATTGACCCATCGCCACCAAATTTTGGCGCTCATAATTTTATTACTGTCAAGCGGGTCTCATAGCCCCAATCCCCCAACAACATTTGGAGTGCATATGGTTTTCCAATCCACAAGAGGCCACTTTATGTTTCCTTCCAGTCCTCCCCACAGGAAGGTCCTCTAAATATTCCTGATTTGTGTTATAATGGATTTCGGGGTTGCCAACACTGAGAAGAGGTAAATGGGAATTGCTTGAAGAACTGATTTTGCCAGAATGAGTCTGCTCAAGAAATTGAGAGCTTTGTAGGTCCATAGATTGATTTTTTTATTGATTTTGTCGACCAATTCCTTCCAAGATATTTGCTTGATGGTCGATTCTGCCATCGACACTCCCAGATACTTTGAGGGGAGGCTTCCTTCCGAGAACTCCAGGATTCTGAGAATGTTTCTCTTGGTGATCCACGTGGTATTGAAGAAGTAACTCTGAGATTTTTCCTTGTTGATTTCAAGGCCGCTAGCTTCTAGAAAAGTATTCAGACATTCTTTAATTCCCTTAGCCTCATGAACTGATGAGGGGCGCATAAGCATATTATCATCCAAAAACTATTGATGGGTCTGTGGGTCAATCCCAGTTGTTAGAGATAATCCCTAAATTATGTTTTCTACTCTCCTACTTTTGAGCATCCTTCTTAGTCCTTCCGTCGTAATGATGAAGAGGAAGGGAGATAGGGAATCCCCCTGTCTAATGCCTCGTGAAGCATTGAAGGGATTCGAGCGAGAGCCATTGACCAAGATTGAGAAGAAAGTAGAGGAGACCATATTCATAACCCAGTTTGTCCACTCCTCTGCGAAGCCAAAAGGTTTAAGAATAGTTGCCAAGAACTGCCAATTCAATTTATCATAAGCTTTGGAAAGGTCCAGTTTTAGGAGCATACCTAGAGTCTTCATAGATTTAAGAGAATGGATAGTTTCATGGACCAAAGTGATGCCATCAAGAATTTTCCTTCCTTCTACAAACCCTGCTTGTTCTAGTGAGATGATGAAAGGGAGGAGAAATTTTAGATGATTTGCAATTATCTTAGAACTGATTTTGTAGATGACATTACACACGGAAATATGTCTTAATTTTTTGGGATTCTCTATTTCTCTTTCTTTGGGTATGAGAGTTAGGAATGTAGAGTTGAGGGTTCTGAGAATACTCTCTGATTTCCTAGAGTCCTCTATCAAAGCCCAGATTTCATCCTTCGGCCTGTCCCAACAAGCATGGAAGAAATTAGTGGTGAATCTATCCGGTTCTAGAGCTTTATCTTTTTCCATTTGTTTTACATCGGTCTCTACTTCTGTTATCTCAATGGATTTTCCTAGAATTTGATTATGATCATCCATGATAAGCTTGGGAATATGGATTAACACTTCTCTCTGGGCTTCCTCCCTATCTTTGTCTGGTTCCTACAGGAGCTTGGGAAAATACGAGTTCAAAGTACTTTCAGGCTCTTCTTGAGTTTCAGCTATACACTGATCCTCCCTCTTAAGTCTATCCATATGGTTCCCCTGTCTATGTTGAATTCGCGCTTTGTGGAAAAAACTAGTATTATGTTCTCCTTCCTGTAGCCACTTGACTCTAGCCTTCTGGTTCTAGTAGACTTCCTCTTGTTGTTTTCTTTGACTGAATTCCTGTAGCATTAACTTTTCCTGAATCCTTAATTCTTTTGAGAATCCGCTATTCATCCCTTGCGATTGGTTTAGATTAATTTTGTTCTATAAGGACTGTTTTCCTTGGAATATATTGTCAAATGACTCCTTATTCCATTTCTTGATGTGACCTTTGAGTAGTTTAAGTTTTTGTTGGAATTGATACATTCAGGTGCCTTTGATTGGTGGGAAACTCTCCCACCGTTCCTTGACTTTCTCATGGAAGTCCGGATGGAGAAGCCATAATTTCTCAAATATGAAGGGTCTGCGAGGGTTAACTCCGACATTTTCCCATCCCAGGCTGATGGGCCAGTGATCTGAACCTGCTGCTGGTAGAACCACTGCTTTTAGGTCACCCCCTGACATCATGATCGATTCTGAGAGTAGAAACCTGTCAAGTCTGCAGGTTATCCCTCTGTCTCCCATTTGTTTATTGTTCCAAGTGAATATGCCATTGGAAGTTCTGACATCTATCAAATTAAGGTCATTAATAACAGCATTAAAATGACTACTTGCAAGGTTTAGGTTCTGAATACCACCTTTTTTTTGTTGAGGATCCTGATTAAATTGAGTCGCCCCCCAGTATCCAGGCTTTATCTTCGATTAAGGCTTTGATGTCTGAGATCGACTCTAGAAATGCTGGCTTCTATTCATCCCTCAGGGGACCATAAACATTGGAAATGAATCCTCTTATTCTGGTACCTATGATGTGGAAATCTGTCGACAGAGACTAAGGAGTGGCTAGGAAGCCTGATAATTGCACCTTAGGAGGCTTCCATAGGATGCCTAACCCTCCTTCAACCCCTCTGGCGTCTAGAGCTATTGATTCACATCCCTTCCATACTTTTTGGGTGATACTTGATAGATCATCTCTTGAGAATTTTGTTTCTTGCAGAAAAACTATCCCTCACTTATCTTTTTCAATCCTTCTTCTGAGAAGGCAGATTTTGAGAGCACTCTTACAGCCTTTGATATTCGAGGTTGTAATCTACATTAGAAATAGATTAACTAGAGGGTGATAGGGCAGCATCTATTGTTGGATACTACCCTGAAGCCACTAGTTGTTCACCTATTGCTTTGATTCCTTGAGCATTGCTTGGTCTTCCCCTCTTTTCTTTTTTCTTGTTTTTCTTACCGTAGGTGACTTTGAGGGATTCAACTACAACCCCTAAGGAGCTTGAGTTTTTGGCTTGAATAATGGCTTTCTCTAGCAGGGAAACTTGCTGAGGGGGAATCTGGGTTGGATTTTTGTCAGAGCATGCAGCTTCCATCCCGTCTAGGTCTAGATCTCCTATTTCCATATCTTCTGAGACAAGTTCCATTGTCCCCGAGTCTTTCTTGGCCTCCACTTGATGTCGCTAGATAAGAGGTTCTGGATTGGCTTTTACTATTTCTTGTTTCTTTTTTGGGGTTTTCTCTGTCTCCTTCCCCTAGTTTTATTTGTTATGTTCACTTTGTTGTTCTACTTGTATTTTTTCCTTCGGTGGATATACTTGTTTGTCATCGTTATTAATTTCCTGGTCTTCTTGGAGGGTCTCATACCGGTACTGGGTCTGCACTCTTTTATTTACTTCTGGTCCTGAAGTCTTCCTTGCTTGTCATTTCTTGTTTTGTATTTTTGTGAATCCCTCTGCATCCTGGTTGTCTTGGTCTTTCTTCTCCCTGGTATTTTATTTTGGAGGTAGTCTCTAAATCGATGGCCACGCTCATGGCATCTTCTGCATCTGAAAGGGATCTGTTCCTAATCTATGGCCTGAAACAATTCCTCATCTTCCCAATTTAGCTCAATTCCATCAGGTAGATCTATAGAGATATCAAGGTAGATACATGTTCTCACATACGATATGTCTTTTCTTTATCTAGTTTGCTCTAAGACTTTGATAAAGTTTCCTAGTGTGTTCTCAATGTCCATTAATATTTCTTCCTTCTAGTATTCCATTGGGAGGGAATACATTCTTATCCATACAGGAGCTATCGTCAGGTTTTCTTTGTCAGGGTCGAATCTCTCTTTCCATGGCCTGAGAAAGAGGCCCACCGAGTTGTAGAAGTAGGGGCCGTTCTCAAAGATTTTCATCCTGTCCTCTTCATTAAAGAATATTATTGTGAAGAACCCTTTGGCTCCTAGTTGAAGGTCGTAGTGTCCTTGGGGTTTCCACGTTGTGTTGATCCACAAGACCAGGTTCTTTTCTGTGGGCCAGATCCCAACTGATTTTCCTATGAGATCCCTTTCTTTAATGTATTGAATATCCTCCCCAAGTATTTCAGATTTGATCTGCAGTTTTGGCAGACTCTTGTATTTCGGGACACATTGTTCTATCCTTCTTGTGCCTTGATTATTTGTTTCTTCCTTTCTAATTCCACTACATCCTTCCCCATCTCTCGGCCTTATAGAAGCATTGATTACTCCTTTACCCTTTTCATTTTCTTTTCCCAAGGTAACAGAACCCTCCTCTACTAATTCATTCCTTCCACGGTCCCTCTCCCCCCGAGGAGGAGCAGGAAACATCTTGAATGTTCTTTCTGAAATGTCTCTGACCTGTATGAACACCGTAGATCCTTCCTCCTGCGTCCCCAAGCCTCTACCTTCAGTCAAGTTGTAGAGCCCAATTCCATCCCTTTTCTTGCGTTGTTTATGGATTCTTGTTCTGGGAGTCACTTGTGAATTTGAAGGTTGAAGAAAGGCTTATGGGAGTCTAATTGGCGGTCATATTTATTTCAATTATTTTGCAAGGAAATGTAGTGATAATAAAATTACTTTTTGTTCATTCGATTGTAATTTTCAGTTTCATATATCAAAGCTTACAACTTAGAGGATCTCCACATTCCATCGTGATGGTTTTGGGATCCGTAAGGAGTGAAGGGCAGCATGTCTTTTCCTTTACATGTAGTGAAGAGAAAACATAAAAAGAAGTTCAATGGAATTGTTACGTCTATCAAAACTTGTGCCCAATGAGCTACAATATGTGCATGGAAGGGGGTTGGCTTTTGCATCGAGTATGTCATGAAAATTGGATAACAATATACTAGTGGACAACATAACTATATATTGTAGATATTCAATACGAAGATTGACTTGGGATATTAAAAACTTGAAACACAATATTTTCTTCACATGTCAACCTTATTTGGCCATTCAATGATAATCAATACATGATATTATAAGAGGACCCACGCAAATGGTCGACAAGAAAAATGGTGTCGCTTGTGCAAATTATGATGTGCAGAAATTTTGATGTCTCACATAGTTCAAGTTTCAATTTCAAAGGTATAGTCTCTCCACGTCCAGGTCAGGTCTTCGTTTCAAAGGTATAGTTCCTCCATGTCTAGGGGTTTCGAGGTTCTCTAAAGCTACCTAAAACTTGGAAAACTCATATAACTATGTAAATTGGATTTTTGGACCTTTTTTCTTTGTAAGATTTCGTTGGCATAGGCAAAAACATTGACTTAATCACCGAATATTTTCAAATTTAAAAAATTTATGTATAAAATTCTTTTGGAGGATATTTATTTTCACCTATGTGGGAATTTGGAAGTTTGATCTAACTTATTGCGTCGAGAGGCGCTCTACAACTATGGGGGAGATCTTGTAACATTATGAAAATTTATGTAACGTTCCTCTTGTAAATGTGGGGTATAAATAATATTGTCTATTATGATGGAGATGTTGTAACGTTATGTAACTTTCCTCTTGTAAATGTGGACTATAAATAATATTGTCGATTATGATGGAGATGTTGTAACGTTTGTCGAGTATGAGGGAGATGGCGTACCGTTTCTTTTACTTTCCAATTATGATGTAGATGTTGTAATGTTACTTTTACTTCTACAAAGTAAGAAGTAATAAATATATTTTGTCTGCCATAATTTTACAAAATAATTAAAATTATAATTAAAACGATGTGTATTTTGAAAAACACGTTAGAAATCAGTGACTATATAAACATCAAGAGGTAATAGGTAATCTATTTTAAATTTTAAATTTAATCCTCAGTACCATTTCTCACAGCCACACAATTATCATTCAATACTTTTGCTGCAAGATCAATCCGATAGCTCGCAACAGATTCCTTATACTGCAAAATATTGAGCTCAGATTTAACTCTTTTGTTAAATCCATCCTAGATTGAATGGTTAGAAATAATCATTAAAAATCTATAAAATTTTACTTAGGAACTGATTGGGCTTAGGAATAAATAGGACACGATTGCTTCCACCAATTTTATAAATCTCTTTAGATATAAAACAATGTTGTATGCACATGTTACAGATCAATTACATGTAACATTTCTCCATATTCAAGAGGAAATACATGTTGCATGACTCCATTCCATGAGAGTTGCTAAAGGAGAAGAAAAAGAAAGCGTACGAATAATTCGAGGGAGCTACAGGACAATCGTTGGGATATGTTTATAGATGAAATGGAAGATATCACAATCATTACTAAAGACGGAGAAGAAGTGGATATCACAGACGAAGACGTGTGATGGTTAACCATATTAAAAAGACACGAGGATGAATTTTCCTGTAGGAAACACCATTATACGCCTATTATTCCAACTCCTTACAACCTTTTGTTGGACAACCAACTTTACCCAAGACGATTCAAATGCTTGCGGGTGAAAGTAAAAATAGCTTAAACAAATTCCATGAGCAGATCTATACAAAGAACATAGATATTTTTAGATACTCTGAATGTTTGGAATTAAAGAAGAAAAAATTTGGAGAAGATTCTCACTTAGTATAGCCTTCTTAGAAGCTTTTTCACATAAGCTTATAAAAAGGGAATTATAGTTAAACTTATCGATGTTTAACAATTCCATAAAAAGTTTGTAGCAGACTAGCTAACCCGAAATATTCATAAGAAACATGAAAAAGTAGCCAGAAATCTTTATAAGAAATATGAGTAATAATTGTTTCCATCAAGTCACACATATTATTAATATCAATTTGGTATTCAATGTGAAAATGTTGAGAATCACCTCTTTTCACAATATAAATTTTTAGGTTTAGTTCTTATATCTTATAACATTTTCAATTTTAGTGTTAAAGAATTATTATTATTTTTAAATTAAATTTAATGGTTGTCACTCAAGTTTACCACGAAGAACTAAGCCTATGTCATATCCAATTTTGAATCATATACTTTTCATTTAAAATTAAATTAAAATATAATATAATTTTAGTTTATATTTTAATTTTAAATTTTAATTTAAATTAATATTTATATTAAATTTCTTTTATTTCCACCTTAATTTAAAATATTCAATGTTATAGTTAGTTAAATCTCATATAAATTTAATTTAAATATAAAGTTAAATTAAATTTAAAGATATATATATATATATATATATAACCCAAGAGAAGCACCATACCATGAAAATGAAATATAGAGATATTAAAAAAATTAATTGCACATATCACTATTGAGAATGATTGGTGGCCGAATCCCTCTAATTATTGAGTAGATTTGATCCCTTTAATTCCTAGAGAGACATTAAAAAAAATTAATTACACATTTCACTCTTGAGAATGATGGGTAGGCGAATCCCTCTAATTCATGAGTGGATTTGATCCCTCGAATGACAACAATTAATTACACATTTCACTCTTGAGAATGATTGGTAGGCGAATCCCTCTAATTCATGAGTGGATTTGATCCCTCTAATGACAACAATTAATTACACATTTCACTCTTGAGAATGATTGGTAGGTGAATCTCTCTAGTGCTTGAGTGGATTTGATCCCTTTAATGAAAATAACTTATTATTTTAATTGATTATCATGTTATCTACTTTAGAGATTGCTAATTGTGTAGAGGTGTTAACACTTAGATTGCTAAGTGTGTGAGGTATTTAACTTCAGAGATTGAGGTGTTAACACTTAGAGTGCTAATTGTGTGAGGTATTTAACATGTATTATTCCACTACAGAAACTAAAGATAGTAAGCTTACATGGGTATATTCCCTCGGCACATGTAATATCAATGAAAAATTTGAGGCCATGTAATTATCCACAAAAATTGTTGGCGTTGCCTCCTAAACAACCATGCAGGGATTCTTAAACAACCCATGGTAAATTGCACTCAAGGAGATTTGTTAAATTTTTTTACCAAATTTCAATTTAAAATAAAGAAAATAAAAAATAAACCACTAAAAAAATTATAAAATTTCAAAAAATATATTATTTCAAACACTAATAAATACTTTCATTTCCTAAGATTGTTTTTCCATGAGCATTGTTCCATCCATCTATGTTTTCCATAAGCATTGTACCATCCATGTGTGAATCATAATGAAACAAAACTAAGATATGCTCAGATTCTGAATTCATTATTATACTTTAAAATTTCTAAAAAGATTACACTTGTACCGAATTTCTAACCATGTTTGGATCAAGTGAAAATGGTGAAGAGCATCTCAATATCTACCACCATACTGAAACTCAGCACGCTCCTACATTTCCACAGTTCCAACTAGCTAAAAAACTCGCCAATTCTCACAAGCACCATGTGAGAGTTGGAGTTGAGTTGAATTAGTTGCTCCTCATGAGACATAGTCGTTGATAGGAATATCATAGTTGAGAATAAGAATATCATAGTGGAGAATAGGAATTAAATGATGTTATACATATCCAAATAAAAATGACAGATTTCTAAATTGAAACACGAAGTGCAATTGTATTGTAATTGTTGTATTTCAAAGTTGGAAAGCATATTAAAATTTCCTTAGTTTGAGAAATTGAGATTGTAGTGGGCAACGAAATCCCAAATTCAAAATTTACAAATGTGTTTTACTAGCATAGATCTATCTTAAAAAGAATCTACCACTTGTAACTGTAAATGTTTTTTAGTGGAAATGTTGAAAAAATGTAAAGTTATGTAGAATGTGGCTCTTATCACAAAAGAAGAGTGATTGTTTGGGATAAAATGGAAAACACTAGACTAATTGTAAATCTAAACCATATTTTCATTTATTTAATCATTACAAAATTATTGTCTCTATTTTCAAGAGTTTAACAATTTATTCAATCCTTAATACTTTTTACTTACATTGAGATAATCTTCATAATTCTATGTGTGTTTTCAACTTAAGGTGTTCCTTACAATGTTGATCAAACTCGAGTTTTGTGTTATCACCCATGACTAAAACTAGCTTAGATCCAAATCATAGGCTCTATCAAGCCCTGCGAGGGATCAAATCTACCAAGGTGCAAACATCTTCTCAGTATTGCAGTTAAGTAGGCTTCCACCTCCCCAGAATTTATTCCTCAAAGATTTGGATCTAGGGTGGTTTTCACTTATTTTCCTAAAATTGTTTTTATCACATAATCATATATTATCTACACACAAAACTTTCGAAATTATCTAAAGTGTTTCATTTCCCGATTTGACTGTATGCTAGCTTTTATTTTTGTTGATTGTTTTGATAATACATCACTAGTATGTTTTATTAAAAATTAATAAATATGTTTTTTTTTTTCTTTTTTTTTCATTTATCACGTTAATGCCTATAAATTAGAGGCTTATGTTCTTGAAACTAATAATCAAAGGTTGGAAGTAGTAAAAACTCATTTTTCTTCTTATTGCGTATAAGTTAGAATTTAGAAATTGGAAGTAGTAATAGCTTCGTATATGTAATTTTGATTCATTTTAACAACGACCAGGAAAAAGAAATGTACAATTTGTACTTCAGTTTTCAATAATTATTCTGAAAAGGACCTACTACTGAATCAAACACCTTATATACATATTATGAGTTGAATTACGAGTCCACCTCCCATTCGAGAGGCATCCTTTGTAACAAACAATCTTGTTATTATGTGGACACAGTATAAACTCCGAGTGACCCACAAATAATATCTGTAAAACTTTGCACGTGCCATAAATATATGTTACAAGGGTTTATGACTTTCTGGTAATGTGGGAGACCATGAATTGAATTGAATATCATATTCTTACACCTACTTAATTTGTGTTACACTACTCTTAATTGAACGTGTTGTTTAAATCAACCTAGGTTAAATTTTGTAACAACGACAGTATGTATGTATGGTTGACTTGAATTTGTGCAATATTGACGGAGCAATATTGTAGAGTCTGTCAATTTAATGTTATATTCAAACGTTGTGCAAATATTCTTCGTTGTCAAAGACAGGTGGAATTGAGAACGTTGTAACCATTTCGAATTCTACTTAAGCCATCCGCTTGCTGTGCGAGATTTCAGTATTTAGGAAGACGGAGTTCAGCTAATTATTCAGCATAGCAATTGTTTCAAAACATTGACATTTTGTTTTAAGGTTGTCAGTTGTTTGGTATGCTTAACGTGGATTCAAAAGAAGACTTTCTGAAACAACAGCTATATGAATGTACTTATGAACTGAATCTGTGCCCAGAAGCGTTAGAATTGACCAAGTATTATGCAGCCTCTCATTAGAATTGACCAAGAATTCTGCATCATGTCATTTGAATGTTATGTTCAAACGCTGTGTACATATTATAACATTTATGGATGGTTCAAGACAAATGAGAAATTGAGAACATTTATAACCATTTGGAATTCTTATACTTAAACCATCTCTGTTTAGGAAGATGGAATTCAGCTAGTTGGTCATCATTCGAATTGTTTCAGAACACTAAAATTTCCTTTTAAGGTTACTGGATTAAGGAAGTTATTATCAATTGCATGAGAAGGATATGGCAGGAGGAACTAGTGGTGGCAATGAGCGTTCTTTAGAGCAAACTCCTACCTGGGCAGTTGCAGTTGTTTGTTCAGCCTTTGTAATCGTCTCCTTGCTTATTGAACAGGCTATTCATCATGTTGGAACTGTGAGGTTTTGCCAACATACTGTTCAATTTAATATCTTACTTCTGTTTTGCACCGATTTTTGGATTTATAGTATTTTGTATTCAGCAACATACCGAACTTTTAGATTCTATGGAGTGGAATTGTTAGAATCTACAGTTTGGTATGTTGCTGAATACAAAATACAATAAATCATTAGAATTAATGAAGAATTTTGATATGGGTGCCTATTGCACATGTCAGTTGAATTAATGCAGAATGATAGTTTTGATTAACTTCAACTAAATGAATGTTTTCTTAACCTAGAAAAAAAAAATTTCATAACTGGACCATATTTTTACTAGCTATATACAAAGTTCAAACTGATGGGAGCATGCAATTACTCGTCCCTAGGAGTTCATGAAGTTCTGAAATCAACATCTATCTGTGATAACAAATTATCTTTGGGTGATTATATTTGCAGTGGCTCTCCAGGCGACATAAGAAGGCCCTATATGACGCACTTCAAAAACTGACAACAGGTACACTTGTCTGGTCTCTCTGGATATTAAAATAAAATTGTTTGAGTTTATAGCAACTCTTAAAATGTCTAAATCTTGTAATGTTTTCAAGCGAAGGTTTTATATATATGAAAACATTATAGAATTTCTATCGTTTAGCATCTCTCAGAATTTCTCAAATTGACATTTTTGGTTTGCAGAACTAATGCTCATGGGGTTGATTTCGTTGCCACTGTTGGACAAAAGCCCATTTCTAAGATTTGTATACCTAAAGGAATAGCTTATAGTATGCTTCCCTGTGAAAAGGAAATGGCTCCGGGTAGGGATCATTGTTCCAAATGTTAATAAAATGGAGAGAGGAGAAACAGATGAGTAACAACTAAGAATGGTTGAATGAATTATCTATTAGTGTACAATAGTATATATATGTTACATAATTGATGGTTTTAGCCAATACCCGCTAACCAATAAATACCAGCTAACGTATAATGGAAGTGACTAACTGAATAGACTAACTAATGAGATTATGAGATTATTATTCTTAACACTCCCTCTTAATCTCAAGAGTTATTTACTTAAGTATGATACTTTAATAGCAAATTTTTTTGAAATGAAAATGCTTGGTCTATCTCTTAGCTAGGCTTACAAACACTTAAACAAAATTTTATAAACTTTGGGTTTTGAAATTTGATTCATGACTTTTAGTTTTCAACTTTGATTTATGATTTCTGGTTTTCAAATATGTGATGATGCTACTCACTCGGATATTCTTCTTCTTTCGATTATTCTTTGGATCTTTTTTTTTTCTTCTTCAATGCTGCAAAACTTTGTTCTTCTGATCTTTTTCTTCTTCTTCATTTTTCATGAGATTCATTAGGCTTGCTTACTATTAATATTCATTCTTCATCTTTGGGCTTTCAACATAGTAACTGTTGAAACACCTAAACAAAATTTTAAAAACTTCGGGTTTTGAAATTTGATTCATGACTTTTGGTTTTCAACTTTGATTTATGATTTCTGGTTTTCAATTATGTGATGATGCTGCTCACTCTGATATTCTTCTTCTTTCGATTCTTCTTCTTGATCTTTTTTTTTGGATATTTTTTTTCTTCTTCTTCAATTCTACAAAACTTTGTTCTTCTAATCTTTTTCTTCTTTTTCATTTTTCATGAGATTCATTAGGCTTGATTATGCTTACTATTAATATTCATTTTTCATCTTTGGGCTTTCAACACAGTAACTGTTGGAAATATATCTGGTCCATCAACTAATCTCCATGTATCAAAGATGTTTTTTCTTATCTTCTACCTTGATTAAGTTTAGGTGACGGGTACACCTATCACCCCCTTTAGTCACTCTGATATTCTTCTTCTTTCGATTATTCTTCCAATCTTTTTCCTTGGATCTTTTTTTTTTCTTCTTCTTCATTTTTCATGACATTCATTAGGCTTGCTTATGCTTACTATTAATATTCATTCTTCATCTTTGGGGTTTCAACATAGTAACTGTTAGCAATATATCTGGTCCATCAACTAATCCCCATGTATCAAAGATGTTTTTTCTTATCTTCTACCTTGATTAAGTGTTTTTTCTTATCTTCTACCTTGATTAAGTTTAGGTGACGGGTACACCTATCACCCCCGTTACCTCCAGCGGTGGTCGTTTATTCCACAACTTGACAAAACAAAAACTCTATGAGGGAGTATCAAATTCTGTAGTATTAGGTGCCTTAGCACTACAAGTATGCCTGCTGAGCAAGCATACAACAAAAAGGCTTACAACAAAATAGGGACAAAAACATGCCTATGACAAGGCATTACAACATGGACCAAAAAAACTTGAAAAATTTGGATACTTGGAGGTGTCGGCTACAACCGATCATGCACCTCATTCAACATATTCCCTATTACATTAGTCATGCATCTTTTATGCTGAAAAACAAAAAACTGTCATATAAGTACCTACTAGGAACCAACCGTACCTTTGGGCCAAACATTGGTACATAGACTGAATTTACCACAACCCTATGGACATACTTCCATCTACCAAAACATCTAGGTACCATCGAGGATGCTCGCCAGTTTGCTAGGAAAGTACTCTAGCTATGGGGTTTATCAAAATCAATCAAACACTGTTCTATACAAACACAATGTAAGATGACAGTTTACAACATATATTAATTTACTTGTGCCACATGGGACAATCTTGATGCATTAGGAAGCAACAACCTGATATCTGGATTATGTACAAAATAGTGTTCATCTTTATGATTTCTACTTCAATGTACATGGTCATTCTTCAGTTTTCTTTCAATTTTCTTTGCTAGAGTTAAGAATTCCAACAATGAAACTATATTGAGTTCTCAAATCTCAATATATTTATATCTTTATTCTTGACCATACATATATCAATTAAAATTCTTTTAAAATAAGGTCTCACACCAAAATTTTAAAATTTCAAACATGAATCATTCTTTAACTTGGCTTCTGTTTGCAGCTTACGGAGAGTGGAGTTTTCCCTTTTCTTCAACAACGGGCACACGTTTTCAGGTGGATTTTTTAATTCTCTGTATTGGACTGACTTCTTCAAAGGACAGAGTTTTCTCTTCTTTCACACAATTTTATTTTTCTGAATATGTTTTCTCTGCAACAGTTTGGATTTCCTTCACTTCTAGCTTCAATGCAACTTCTTTTTTTCTTACAATTTTCAAAAAACTTATTTTTGATGCAACCGAAACTACTTTATAGTTTTTTCTGTTGACGCTATGTTTCAATACAAGAAAAATGTTTTTATCCAATAATTTTCAATTCTGATTCATTATTTTTTATGCAACGATTTCTGATAACACAAACTTGCAACGATTTTCAACCTTCTAGACAGTGACCTTCTTTCAGGACGGCTTCTTCTTAATTTTTCTTGTACCAATGGTTAGTTGCCAAATTTTGATTGGAAAGGTTTCTTCACACATATACTTTAATACAGACTGAATTTTTTAATCCTTAAAGTGGATACAAACGGTTTGACTGCTACCTTTTATTCCACATATCAACTCAGATTCTTTAATGTAATTCTTTACTGTTTTATTTTCTTCAAAATATTAAATATTCACTTTCATTTTATCTTCTTTTTCTTCAAAATTTACCTTCACCCAAAACTAATAAAATCCCTCTCCTTAAACATAATTTCATTAACAGTTTTTAAACTGAAAAATCCTTTTTCCTTATCTTCAATAATGGGGTAAAATAGTTTCAAAAACTTTTTTTTAATATTTCCATCGGTAGTGTTATCCTCAACCGAGATTATATAGATTTCTTCCAAATAAACAGACTCTTTTTTTTAGCAGCAATTTCCAACTGTGTATCCTTTGAGGTACATGCAACTGTCTCTTTTCTTTTCACTGAAACAATCAGCAACTATTCTTTGGCCTCATGCGCTCTGAATGTTCACCTGATGGATCTTATTTTAACAATTGCTTAAATCTTCTCTCAACTCAGGTTTCTCTTCTCTCGCACAATTTAGCAAGAGCTTTATGATCGGCAAGGGGCGCATATAGCAGCAATCTCTTCTTGCAACCTAATGCGCTCATACCATGTCAATAAAATAGAGAGAGGAGAAACATATGAGTAACAACTAAGAATAGTTGAACCAATTATCTATTAATGTACATTAGTATATATATATATATGTTACATAATTGACGGTTTACTAGCTAACCGATAGTGGAACTGACTAACAATAGAGTAATAGAGTAAATAATGAGATTACGAGATTATTATTCTTAACACCAAAGAGGTAAACACTTAAACTGTTTCCTAGTCATATCGTTCAGAGTGTATTCGAAATTTTCAATGCAATTGGGGGTTGTTTAGATCGTGTTAGTCAAGATTTTGATATAAATTCAAAATATTTATGATAGTGTGATTTAATTTGATCATAATTTTTCAGGATAAGTATCCTCTTGTGTCCCTAACCGGCATGAACCAGCTCCACTACTTCATCTTTATGTTGGCAATTGTCCATGTGTTATATAGTGTCCTACAATCGCCCTAGCCAGAGCAAAAGAAAAGTATGTGCAACTGGACATGAATGATATTCTCCAATATCATTCAGTTTATCAGTTTGAATTTGCTTTGATATTTTAATTCATTGAGGTCATAAATGAGTAATTTTCGTTCCTAGATGAGGCGTTGGAAAGCATGGGAAAAGGAGATAGAAACATTGGATTATCAGTTTTTATATGGTGAGTTATTTTCATTCTTCTTTAAATTTCTTCCTCTTGCAGTCTATTAGGTTGCTTCACTGGAAAAACAAGGAACAATTGTTTTCTGCTTGAAAAAATTGACCTTACACAGAATTTCTACTGCGACATTCTCGTAATGATTTTGTCTTCAAACCGTAAAATTTTTAAGTATATAAAAGATTTTTGGTCTGCCAAAAACCCGATAGAATTTCAAAAATGATTTATGATATGTTGGTCTGCCAAAACCCTTCATTTTGAGGAGTGTGAGGAAATTGTTTCTAAATCCAAGGAACTAAGTCCTTGCTGTTTGGTTCATGCAGATCCTGAAAGGTTGAGATTAACTCAACAAACTTCATTTGTCAGGCGCCATATGAACTTATGGAGCAGAACAGCCATTCTTAAATGGGTGGTAAGTAATTCATACTCACAAATTTTACAGTGATGTATCTTTATTCCTTTTACAGGTAACCTGAGAAATATTCATGTTTCTATTTCAGCATTTAACACTAAGTTTTGCAGGTTTGTTTCTTTAGACAATTTTTTCGGTCAATAAGGAAAGTTGATTACCGAACCTTGCGCCATGGCTTCATCATTGTAAGTACTCTCCATAACTTCAAATCTTCAGTTTCCATTTAATCTTCGTTATATATTAAACAACCATTTCATTCACGTGATTTATCTGATTTGTCTTGCAAGTTTTCTTCGTGCTTCTATATAGGCTCATTTCTCTGCAACTGCAAATAACAAGTTTAACTTCCATAAATATATAAAAAGGTCATTGGATGATGACTTCAGGAGGGTGATTGGAATCAGGTTCGTAAATATTTTTTCTGTCCATAAAATCTTTGGTCTTCAGCAATAATATGGATTTTTTTTCCTTAACCCTTCTCACTCCTTTTGTTTTGTTTCCCTTCGCCCCTTTACTTTTTACCTAACACTCAAGTTGTTCCATTATTTGCAGTGCTCCTCTGTGGGCTTTTGCCATGGGCTTTATGCTTATCAATGTGCATAGTAAGCCTTCACTATTCTATGTCCTACTCCAGAGTTAACTTTTGTTTCAGCTGATATTTAATCTGACGTTCTCTCTTTTATTGGCTGTATTTCTGTGTGAGCAGAATGGCATTCATACTTTTGGTTCTCTTTCGTTCCCTTAGCTGTAAGTGCTCGAAAATATTGCTTGCCTTATATAAGTTGATTGGTATTGGAAAGTTTTCCAATGTCCAGTATTGACTTCTGCGTGCTTATTGTCATTCCATGATCACTTAATGCTATTTATTGATTACATAGGATTGAGATTTATTGATTATATAAGTTGTTGCTATTGGAAAGTTGTCCAGTATTGACTTCTGAGTGCTTATTGTAATTCCATGATCACTTAATTGTGCAGATAGTTTTGATAGTTGGAATGAAGTTGCAACTCATAATATTAGGCATGGCCTCAGAAATTCAAATTCAAGGGAGACATGCTGTAGTTAAAGGAATTCCGGTAGTGCAGCTAACCGATAAGTTGTTTTGGTTCGGTCGCCCGCAATTTATGTTGTTCTTGATCCATTTCACTTTGTTCCAGGTATCAAAATATTTGCATTGTAAATTTATACTTCTTGATATGGTATATTATGCTCATGTCAATAATTATACTTTTTGATATGGCATATTATACTCATGAAAATAAGATAATTGATAGCCAAAACTGAGCCGACTAAACTTGGGTTTAGGGCTCAGTCAAATTTTCAAATTTTAACTTTTCACGCCGACCAATTTTCTTTTTCTGTCTATGTCCGACTAGACGAATTTATAAATTTTAGTCGGACCTTCACTCGACCAAAAAATTACTCCGACTTACTTGTCCGACTGATTTTTACCTCGACCACTTTTACTCCGACTAAGTCGGACCTTCGACCAAGTCGGCTCTCCGACCAAGTTGGCTGCTTTAGTCGGGTGACCAATCGACCACTCTAGTCGGCTCTTCGACTACTCTAGTCGGCTCACTCTCGTCGGCTTACTTTGGTCGAAATCTGCAGGATATGATTCTAAGTCTAAAGACT
>LPNX010994020.1:185418-267177 GCA_001517045.1 Pseudotsuga menziesii
TGGGTGCCAGAATCGATGAAACAAAAGTAGCAAAATAAGACGCAACATTGGATGCAAAACTGAACGTCAAACTGGGTGCAAACAAGGATGTAACAAATGACACAAAAAAAGATGCAATACAAGATGCAAAATTGGACAGAAATAAGGGCGTAACAAAAGATGCAAAAAATTGGGCGCAGAAATGGACGCAAAATTGGATGTTAAAAAGGACGGAAAAAAAGATGCAATAGATGGCGTTTTACGAAATTCTACAATAGTGCCATGTTTAGCACCAGATTGTTCACCAAAATTGGGAAAAAATTACACTAAAATCCGGCGCTAAATTCGACGCTAAATCCAGTTTTTGTTGTAGTGCTCCCTACTCTAGGTGCAATAATTATGATTGGTTCAAAATGAGTACATCTCCACTTGAATTTTGAGTTATGTGTAAAAGTGCACTAAGTTCAACACTACCTACTTTTTGTATGGTATCAAATGGGTTGCTCTACTTTTCATTAATTAAGATACTTGCATTTTTGGTTATGTGTACAAGTGCAATAAGTCCAACATTATGTACTTTATTAATTCATTGTGAGTATGTTAGCACTTTTTTCAAAAGAAAGAAACCACTTCTTGTTATTAATAAAATGAATCAAACAAACATCTACATAACATGAGTTCCTTGTAGAGTCAATACACATAGTATATGTGATAGTAGCCAGGGAGTCTATTATAATTCTATCACCTAATAGTTCTAGATATCCAAATATATACAAGAGAGAAATAGAAACTACAAGAAGAAGCCATAATCATTGCTTTATTCAAACCTCTTACTGTTATATTTTATACAAAAATAAAGACTAGTTTCAACATCATTTCTAAGGGTCTTTTTTGGTCCTTCACATAATCAAACATGACTATAAAGTCAAGGAAAAGCCATATAAATACTAAAAGTATTCGAAGCATTTTGATTAACAACTTAACATGAAAAAATACCGCTGAGGTGTCCATTGGGAGGTCCCCTAATAAGTATGTATAGTGCCCCTCACAATCACGAGATTGTCCTATGCTTGCTCAAAATGCAAGAGACCTTCCACTTAACCATTTTCTTTCTTAGACAAGATATCGACTTTATGGGTGAATTACCTTAAAATATGCAAGAAGTTGATAGAGTCAAACTTAGCCTAGACCTCTTTTATCCTATCCTTCCAATGATCTAAACTGGACACTTGAATGTTTCTTATTCATTCCCACACAATATTGACTCTAGAATCCCTAGCTATTTTAAGAGCTAAGAATCCCTTATAATGAAAAAAAATAGTTCCCCCTCCCCCGAAGCGCCACTAACTTTAGATCTAGTATTTAAGCTAGTTCCACAAACCATCCATAAAGAGAAACGTTGTCTATCATTTATCATTTAAATAGTTGAAAGTACTAGAGTCACACTATCCATGTTTCATAGCCCTATAAGAATACCCAACTCGATCATCACCAAACGAGGGAGTTGTAATAATATTTGGAGCTTTAACCTTTACATTTATGTGATAATCAAGGAATATCCCATATATACTCAAGCATACTCCGCCAATATGAAGGGGGGCATATTATGTCAGAGCTCCTAAAATGCAAAAATTAAAAATTAAATGTAGCCCAATTACTCTTAGCCGTTGCTTCCTTTTATCCTATACTTACTTGGTTACAATTATAATTTTCTTATTTTCATGTTAGCAAGGACTTGTTGTTTGTCTTGAGGTCAATATTAAAATATGATAAACCATTGGGGTTTTCATACGGCTCAATAGCAAGGTAATTTGTCATTTCCCACTATGTTCTTTTACATCATAAAATTTAGACCCCAAATCTTGGACCCTTGTCCTAAGCCTTGGAATACTTTTGAAACAAGTATTTGTATCTAGATTTAAAATTCTAAGGTTTAAGTTTACCTTGATCAAGGTTTAAGTGAGTCTTGATTCGTTATTGTTTAATGGCTGAATATATGCCAATAATGTGATGTTAGTTACCAAGAAATATCCTAAGTTGGAAAAACCATAAAGCGATGGATAACATAATTCAAGGGACTTACAAGGTTTAAAAGGAGGTTTTCATTGTCCAACCTGTATAAAGCGATGGATAACATAATGCAAGGGACTTACAAGGTTTAAAAGGAGGTTTTCGTTGTCCATCCTGTATCCGTTTTGAGAACGTGACTATCAGGAAGAAAAAGAAGGGCCGACAGGGAACCTATGAACCTCTCTCATCTGCTTCTCCACCTTACATTCCCCTCTCTGTCCACATTAAGGATGATGGTAGAGGGAATATTTCTTGGGGACTTAGGGAATCTCCTCCCCACCCCACTATTCCCCCATGTTGATCCTTTCTCTGAACGTTAGGGGTCTGGGGGGAAATACCAAACAAAGCCGCCTCCGCTCTCTCTTTCTTTCATTATGCCCAGATGTGATCCTACTCTAGGAGATGATGTGTAGTTCTTATCCAGCCTTGATTGATTTTTCCAAGCTCCTACCAAATTAGGAATTTTGTGCTACTAATGGCTTTGGTCTCTCTGGGGGACTCCTTACTGCCTGGAATCCTAGAATGGTGAGATGCAGGGCATACGAGACTCATGCCGGTATCTTATTCAAGGCCAAATTTCTTGGTATGGTTGATATCCTGGACATTATCAACTACTATGGTCCCTATAAGGACAGGGAAACCTTTTGGGATAGGATAATCCATGAGGGTGGTCTTCTTCTTTCACCCCATTTGATTATGGGTGAAGACCTTAACTTCACCATGAACACTTCTGAGATTTGGGGGTATAGGGCTGTCATAGATCCCCTTGCTTCTTATTTCAAGCACTTATTCGATTCTGTTGGGCTTCTTGATATTGTTCCCTCCTCAGTAGGACCCACCTGGAGGAATGGTTGAGTTGGGGAACATGGAATCAGCAAGAGACTTGACCGATTCCTAGTAGCCTCTTCCCTGATCCCATCCCTCTTAACTCATAGGGTATGGACTCACCACTCAGACATTTTTTATCATTTTCCTGTATGTTTTGAATAGAACAAACCTTTCGGACCCCACAATTACCCATTCACGTTCAATATATCTTGGCTCTTAGACCAAGACTTTATTACATGGTTCTTTGAGTGTTCGCATAAAATCTCTCCTTTCTATTCTGGCTCAGAGCTGGAACACCTCACTCAAAAACTCTGCTCTCTAAAAAATGAAGTCAAGGTCTGGATTAAGGACAAGAGTGCCCGGATGGATTCCAATATGAAGAAACTGGAACTGGAGATCAGTACTTTACTGACCAACTCCTCCTTTGGTATCCTCTCCCAAGAAGAGCAGATATCATTGTCTTAGCTCAGATCTGAATAGAAGAAGATTTTGGATCATCGCCTATTAACCTGGCAGCTTAAAAGCCGAATCAAATGGGTGCTTGAAGGTGACTCTAATACTAAATTCTTCCATACTGTTGCTTCTGGTAAGAGAAACCAAAACACCATCTAGTCTCTTTTGGATGAGGGGGGTAGGCTTGTTGAGGTTGACTCTGAATTGAAGGATATGGGACAGAAACATTTTGCCCATATATTTAAAGATGATAAACAGACTTTCCTTCTGGAATAGCTTAATGTTGTCACTCTTTACCCTGTAATGATCTCCCCAGCTGATGCTTCTTGCCTCACTCGTCCTGTCACTTTATCTGAAGTCAAATTTGCATTGTAGTCATTCAAGAAAGATAGAAGCCCTAGTCTTGATGGATGGCTTGACGAACTCTATCTCCACTTCTTTGACTTAATGAGTGAAGAACTCCTCTCTGCTGTGGATTTTACTAGGGTGTCGGGTTGTATCCCTCCCTCACTTAACTCCACCTTCTTTTACCCTTATTCCCAAGAAAGAAAATCCAACATCCTTTGCGGACTTCAGGCCCATCTCCCTATGCAATTTTCTCTACAAACTAATATCCAAGGTCATTGCGGTGAGACTTAAGCCCTTTCTAGACTCTCACATTTCTACTGAACAATTTGGGTTCTTAAAGAATCGACATATACTAAAGCCCATTGGTATTGTTCAGGAGGCCCTACACACTATCAAGACCAAGAACTCTTGTGCTCTTATTCTTAAACTAGACCTGGTGAAGGCCTTTGACCATGTGAATTGGACTTTCATTAGGCTTATTCCGATTCAGATAGGGATCCCTCTCCTAGCAGTAAACTGGATTATGGGCTGCATTTCATCAGCAAATTTTGTTGTGCTCATCAATGGTACGCCATATAAGTTATTTCCTGCCTCAAGAGGGATTCGTCAGGGATGTCCCCTCTCGCCCCTGCTCTTTATTATGGTTATTGAGGGGCTCATTCTTATGATAGAAGATCCTAGAGATCATGGACTAATCAAAGGAATTAAAATCTCTTCACATTTTCCCCTTACTCATCTCCTATTTGTTGATGACGTGATCCTTTTTGGTACTGGTACATTAACCGAATGGATGGCCTTTGATGTCATCCTAAGCAAATTCTGTAGGGCTACAAGGATGAGCATCAGCCTGGACAAATCATGTTTTCTCTATAATAATGTGGATCTTGATATTCGTTCTGAGACTTCTAAGGCTCTGCCATATAAGATGGAGCCTATAAATACTGGATTCATATATCTTGGATATTTCCTCAAACCCTTGGGCTACAGGGTTCGGGACCGGCACTAGCTAATAAAAAAATTTGAACACATGATTTTGCATTGGTCTCACAAGATCCTATCATTAGGGGGTCGTATGACTTTTGTGCAAGCGGTTTTAACCAGTATACCAGTATATTGGATGGGTCTTTCCCCCATCCCTATATCCATTTTAAACAAGCTCATGAGTCTTGCCTTCGGTTACCTCTGGGTCTCATCGGATCATAAGTGTCGGTATCACTTAACCAACTAGAAAACGTTGTCTTGGCCTAAATATCATGGTGGATGGGGTATGAAGCATCTTCCCTGGTTTAGTATAGCTCTTAGGCTGAAGAATTTATGGTTGGTGCTCCAAAATGATGGTTTATGGCACCGTGTCATATTCAACAAATATTTTAAGAGATGCACTATCAAATCTTGGCTCAGAGATAAGCATTTTTTTGTCTCGTGGAGCTTCTGCTATTTGGAAAGGCTTCCTGCTCACTCTCCATGGTTTGGAAGACATTTGGCTTGGCAGGTTGGAAATGGCAAGAATGTCCTTCTCGGTATTGATCCGATTGTGGGTGTAAACAACTCCTTCCCGATCCCTCGTGGACTCTGTGAGTACTTGGCGGATATGGATATTGTAACACTCTCTCAGGCATGTAATTCTTTCCCGGATGCACATAAATATTGGTATTCTGTAAAGGAACTTGGTGTCGGTGGTGTTTGGAAGGAAGCATGGAACTCTTTTACCAGAAGTCTTGAAACTTGTGGACTCTATCTTGTCAATCAACCGGATGCACTTACTTGGAATTACAATCGATTGGGGGGATCTATATTAGCTAAGTTGATATATGACAATATTATTACTGCTTCTTCCCTATCGAAGGGAAATAGACTTCTAGCTATTGTCTGGAATAGTCCTCTTCCCAGGAAAATATGCTGCTTTATTTGGCTTCTTTTGAGGAACAAACTGTTGACCTGGGACAACCTACAAAAATAAGGACGGTCGAGGCCTGGTTATTGCATCCTCTATAAAAAGGAATCAGAGAGTATTGAACATGTCTTCTATGCCTGTTCTATCTGGAAAAATATACTCTCTATCATCTTAGATCAGTTTTATTCAACTCCTCCTCATCGGTCGGATAATATCAGTTCCTTTCTAGATTCTTCGACTCGTTCCTTCTCAAAGTCTTCTGGTAGGTGCTATATCCCCTTCCTTTCCATGTGGACATTCTAGAAAGAAAGGAACTCATCCATATTTGATGGGAAATATTTTTCGGTTATCAACATGCTCCATCATATCTCTTATAGCTCACAACTTTACTGTCCTTCAGCTATCAAAACAAAAAAAATAAGGGATATTGGATCTGGACCCTCTCTTTCTTACCCCTGTGGATTTTTTGATGGTGCTTCAGTGGATAATACTGGAGGGGTTGATTTCTGCTTGCATCTAAATGAGGTACACTCCTATGAGTTTGATTTGGGGGCTGGTCACAATACCAATACAAGGGAAGAATTAATTGGGCTCTGGGCCCTGCTGCATACATCCCAAATGATGGGGTTACCCAAGATCCAAATATTTGGTGAATCTTCTGTCATCATTAATTGGGCAAAGGGTACTGCTTCCCTCTCACTGCGTGATCTTACTCATTGGTGTAAGGACATCAGGAAGATATGCACATGCTTCCTTGAGCTGTCTTTTGGCCATGTTTACCATGAACACAACCAGATTGCAAACAACCTTTCTAAAAAAGACCTATGTTATGGACTTTGCAGCACATTTCCATAACATAAACTCTATTTTTAAAACTATAAATTAATAATCGTTGTCGTCATTACATATAAGAGCACTGAATTTATGGTGCGCTTACTTGTATCAATCACACCGGTAAATATAAACAAGAAATTTGAAAAAATAACTTTTCAGCAGAGATCAATGCATCGATGTTCACTTCTATGAAATTGTTTAGGAGCACCATGTTTCTTTTGCATCATGTCAGCACACATTAAACGCTCTGTTTACAGGGTACAAATGCACCGATGCATCTAGTTCAGATTTGCACGTCATCTTTTGGTGCTCTGACGTGTTATAGGAATGCTGTTGAAACATTTCTTATGGATTATAAAGTTAAATAAGCGATGGTTCTTTTAAAGAATGTAAGCGCACAAATTAAAGTGAATTTATGTGTAAGGGAAGCACCATTTCACACACATTTAAAATTTACTATAACATTAAAAACCATAATTCTATGGTGCTACTAGGGCCTGTCAACACACCGACACTCACTCCTTGGATGTAGCATATGCGCATCATTGAAAAAAATTTGATAATGCACTCGTGCATGTACATTATAACACACGAGCTTGATAATACGATTATAAATATTTTTTTTAATAAGCACACCATTTCTCAATTTTTTGCAAAACTTTTAAAGTTCTTTTTAATAGAAATAATTCTCATATAATTTTTTAATATTAACTCTAATGAGAATAGATAATTCATGTTATATGTGAAATAGGGATGTGAGTTCCATGAGGCGAGGAAACAGTAGGAACATAAATTTGACCAATATAACTTCCAAAGCGAGTGGTAGGACAGGGAGAGGGAGAGAGATTTATATCATCATCCCATTACTCCATAAATGTGACACCTATTAATAATTTTCAGTGTCCTCAAGTTCTATGTATAGGACACATCACTCAAGGGGAATACTACATTCCTCACCCAGTTTCTCATAGGATGGGATCATCATAGGAAGAAACTTCAAGTTGGTATCGATCAATGGTTCCAACCCATTGAGGAGGACATATATTTTATCACAGGTCTCTCTAGAAGAGGTGAGTACTTTACTCAGTTCCCTAAGTTCCTAGTTGGAGTTGTAGCATCGACTCATCTAGTATATGTTCAGATATTTGTTGATCCCAGCATCCTTTGGAATACTTAGTTTCAGGTCACCGGTGGGAACCTCTCCATTGTTTCTCTTGGTAAAGAGAAGGTTAGGTGCCTCTATTTTTTGCTGTTGACCATCACACATATCACCAGTGATGGGAAGCACATTAGATTCCCTCTATTTTATTATATTTGTCTTTACTGCAAGCACCTACATGTGTTATGTGGTCTGCTATTTTTTTATGACAATTTTTCTATGCTCTTGGTCAATGTTGTGTGTGTATTGGTGGAAGGGAGAACTTCCCTTTTGGGTCAAAGTTGTTTTTTTTAATTTTTTGAGAGATTTATGGACACTGGGAAATATTTTGATTGAAACCCTGCTAGGTTTATGATAGATATGTCTATGTGGATGTGGGGGATAATGATACCCAACATGGGGAATCCTAACTTTTCGACGAGGATTACCATGGATGTGATCGAGATGCTATGCATCAAATACCTTCCTAGATTAGACATGGTTCTATATCCATATTTCATCTTTGATTGGAGAGGGTGTCCCAACATCTTATTCACTTTAAAAAAGCCAATGTATGATAGAGGTAAATTTAGCGTTATGTTTGAATTAATTTAGTTGCATTTTATTCTTTTTATACTTAATTCAAAATAAAAATATTTTAAATTGTTATATTAAATTCATGTTTAATGAAATTGTCTAATTATTATTGTGTACTATATATTTTATAGATGTTGAGAAATTCAATGGTGATGTGTCTCCTCCTCTAGTTCATGATGAGGAGGGTATGGATCTCTATGAAACTCATCCTGAGACACCCTATTCATCCAAACATGGCCTCTGACATAGGCCAGATGATAGATTTTGATAGGACGTCATAGATAGGATTTATATGATGTTGGAGGATCAAGGGTTTTGTCCTGTATAGGTGAGGTACATTATCAGGGACCCTCAATTGGAAGAGTTGTGGATAATTATTCCTCGTCATATTAGGAGCTTGGTTCAACACATTTTTTTGCTTGCAATATTTTAAATGGTATCGATTATAGTAGTTCATATTAAAACAATGGTGGAGATCCTCCTCTAGCTTGTCCAACTCCTTCTCCCCTATTTTCTTCGAAGAGTCGTGTAGTCTCCACATCCATTATGCCTCCTCCCCCTCCACCTTTGACATCTCATCCACCATGTCCTCCTCCACCTCCTTCATCATCTATTCCTCTACTCCTACTTAGCCTTCCGCACAATCCTACATCATCATCTCCTCTACTCTTGCTTAACTGACTCTTTGATCCTACTCATCGGTCTAGCCATCCACCAATTCCTACTTCACTCGTTTATATTTTAGAGATACTTATATAGGGTCATACACTTTGTCTTAATGGACCTAACCCTCCTACTCTCAATTTTTTTTTCCTTTTCTGGTATAGTTATTGACTCCTTTGGATCTATTGTTGGAGGTTTCAATGCCTCTAGATCTATTGGTAGAGGTGTTGATAGTGCATATGTATCTATTGGTGGAGGTGATGATGCATCTAGCTCTGGTTGGAGAGATATTGATGATGTATTTGTTGGCGGAGGTGGAGAATATGTGTCATAATAGTTATTGCCCTGAATATATATATATATATATATATAATTTTTCGTGTTTATGTTAATGTTTAATTATGTTTATGTTTATTTATATGTTGATGGTGGTGTGTCTTATGTTTGTTAGTTTTTCATAGTGTAATGTTTATGTAATGACTTTTCTTATATTTTTTGTTCATATTGTTCTTATTTAATTTATGTGGATTTTATAATTCATTGTAATTTTGTTAATAATGTACCAATATTTGTCGTAATATTATACTTATATAATAATATATTTATTTTGTTGTAACTATATGTTGAAGATTAAGAAATAATATTTAACTATTTTTAATAAGGAAATTAACTCTGTGAGAATTGCTTCTGTTTATACTTAATTCAAATTAAAAATATTTTAATTTGTTATATTAAATTCATGTCTAATGAAATTGTCTAATTATTATTGTGTACTATATATTTTATAGATGTTGGAACATTTAATGGTGATGTGTCTCCTCCTCTAGTTCATGATGAGGAGGATATGGATATCTATGCAACTCATCCTGAGATACCCTATGCATCCAAAGATGGCCTTTGACATAGGCTAGATGTTATATTTTGATAGGACATCACAGATAGGATTTCTATGATGTCGGAGGATCAAGGGTTTCGTCTTGTACAAGTGAGGTACATTATCAGGGACCCTCAATTGGAAGAGTTGTGGAGGATTCTTCCTTGTGATATGATGAGCTTGGTTCAACACATATTTGTGCTTGCAATATTTTAGATCGTATCCATTGTAGTAGTTGATAGTAAAACAATGGTGGATATCCTCCCCTGGCTAGTCCACCTCCTTCTCCCCTAGTTTATTCAAATAGTGTTGTAGCATACACATCCATTACACCTCCTCCCCCTCCACCTTTGACATCTCATTCACCACATCCTCCTCCAACTCCTTCATCATCTATTCCTCTAATCCTACTCGACCTTCCCCCCGATCCTACATCATCATCTCCTCTACTCTTGCTTAATCGACTCTTCGATCCTCCTCATTGGTCTAAGCATCCACCAATTCCTACTTCACTCATTTATATTTCAGAGATACTTATATAGGGTCATACACTTTGTATTAATGGACCTAACCCTCCTACTCTCAAATATATTTTCCTTTTCTGGTATAGTTATTGAATCCTTTGGATCTATTGTTGGAGGTTTCAATGCCTTTGGCTCTGTTGGTAGAGGTGTTGATACTCCATCTGTATATATTGGTGGAGGTGATGATGCATCTAGCTTTGGTTGGAGAGATACTGACGATGTCTTTGTTGGCAGAGCTGGAGAATATGTGTCATAATAGTTATTGCACTATATATATATATATATATATATATATATATATATATATATATATNNNTGATGGTGACATGTCTTATGTTTGTTAGTTTGTCATAGTGTAATGTTTATGTAATGACTTTTTTATATTTTTTGTTCATATTTTTCTTATTTAATTTCTATGGATATTATAATTTTTTGTAATGTTCTTAATAATGTAGCAATCTTTGTCATAATATTATACTTATATAATAATATATTTATTTTGTTGTAACTAAATGTTGAACATTAAGAAATAATATTTAACTATTTTTAATAAGGAAATTAACTATGTGAGAATTGCTTCTCAAGTAGATCTAGGAGGTAGAACAATATTCACCATCAAAGTGTTTGACAAAATGTGTAAGAGAACAACACAGAAATTAAAATAGATGGAATAACACATGTGAATGGTGCTAATATCTAACCATTATATTAGAACACACCTTGTAGGTATATACAATACATATTTATAGTACATTGGAGAAGATTCATGAGCCCTTGGAGGCCATGTGAATGCTTACAAGTGTCAATATAGGATTTGATCCCTAAAACCCCCTAGGTTGACCAATAGGCTCCCAAACCTAACCCAAATGTCACGAATCCATGTGTGAACATGTTTGAATAGGTAACAAGCATTTTTGGTTCATAAATGAGGGAAGGAAATCACGGGAGAGCACATGGGTGAGTATAGGAATCTCTAGGAGGAAAATAAATGCCAAGGATACCACAAAAAGCCACATTCACACACACTCGTGCCCCTAGTCAAACATGGAAGTGGTTTGCAATTAATGCACAGTTTGGAATGTCAAGATGTTTAAACTAGAGCACCTCAACTCCATTTAATGAGCTAGAACCACCAGTATTGATAAGTATAACCTAAGTTATACCATAGAACATATGCAAAAGGAAAATTATTATATCTCATAGGTAGATCATTAAGGGACTAAGGAAGATTATTTCTCAACACCCCCCCCTTAATCCTGACTTAGTGCAACTTATTTAACAATATTTATTAAGGCCTTGGAAACCAAGGCACAAGTCACCTTTTACAACAAATTTTATTGATCCATGTGACAGAGGTCAGGAGGAAAACCTCATGGGACGAAACCTCCCCTAAAAATTGGATATGACAAAGCAACCAAAATATGTATACACTCCAAACTATATGAGTATGTCTAGAGGAATTTTCCTCTTGGGAAGAAGTGGAATGTGCTCAACCAACTTAGGAACAACTGCATGATGAATCCTCAGACCATCTAGAACAACTGAAATGCACTGATAGGAGAGTGGATGGTGCTATTTATACTTGAACCTCCAACGAAACAGGATTCCATTCCAAAAAGAGACTTGAAGTGCTTGAGAATAGGTGACCCCAAGTGAGTCATAAGGATCTTAAAGCATCGACTTTGAAATAAGGTTGTAATCAGCTCCAAGAAGGTGTGCCATTGTGATGGCAAAGGCTTCTCCATCTTCATATGAACCTGGAGGAACTCTACTAGTCATGGTGGAGGAATACATGGGAAAAAGAGTGTGAATAAATGAGAGATATTTACTTCACATCCAAACCTCTCCATCTTTCAAACCAATCCTCTCATGTGAATAAAACCCATCTTCTAGAGAAGGATGTCTATGAAAATCAACTAGCAATACATCTTCATCATTCATAACAAAATACATAGAAGAGAAGAGTATAGAATGGATAGATAACACTTCAGCAGTAGTGATGGAAGAAACTCATATGCTATCTTCATGAAAAATATCTTCTTGACAAGGGGAGGAAGGCACAGAGGAAGAAACTTGAGTTGGATCATTTTCTCAATATTTGGCTACTTCTTCTTCTTCATTTCGAACAACTTCTTGAGAAATGCATGAGGCCAAGATCATAGAAGGAAAAACACACAATAAGGTGCTCATTTTATTGCTCTCCATATAGCTCACATCTTCTTTCTGCATGCCAAGATATTCATCTAGATTTCTCCAAAGCTCAAATGGGTACTCAATAGAATCAAGTAGATAGCTCATGGTAAGAGGTATAGTGAGACACATAGTTCCATAGGCTCTATCATTGTCATTAACCCAATAACACTTCTGTTGACATGACTTTGGATCTCTCACAACACTAATGGACACATCATAGAGACATTTCCTCTTGTGATATGCACACATCCTTGAATTTCATTTAGAATAGTTGAATGGGGAAAGGAGAGGAAGTGCTTGCGAATCCATGAAGTTTTTGTAAGAACCTGCAATGAAAAACACTCGGATAAAGTGGAAATATTCCCTAAACAACAACTCAAACCTCACTAGATTTTTTTTGAAGCTCCAACTAGCTCTAATACCATGCGAGAATTGATTCTCATGTATATCTAGGAGCTAGAACAATATTCACCATCAAAATGTTTGACAAAATGTGCAAGAGAACAATAAAGAAACTGAAATAGCTGGAATAACAAATGTGAATGGTGCTAATATCTAAGAATTATATTACATAACACCTTGTAGGTATGTATGATACATATTTATAGTACATTGTAGAATATTCATGAGCCCTTTGGGGCCATGTGAATGCTTACAAGTGTCAGAATATGATTTGACCCCTAAACCCCCATAGGTTGACCAATAGGCTCCCAAACCTAACCGTAATGTTACGAATCCATGTGTGAACATGTGTGAATAGGTACAAAGCATGTTTGGTTCATAAATGAGGGAAGAAAAGCATGCGAGAGTGAATGGGTGAGTGGAGGAATCTATAGGAGTAAAATAAATTCCAAGGAGACCACAAAATGCCACATTCACACACACTAGCGCCCCTAGTCAAAGATGGAAGTGGTTTGTAATGAATGCACAATATAAAATGTGAGAGTGTTCAATATAGAGCACCTCAACTGCATTTAATGATCCAGAACCACCTATTTGACCAATATTGATCAGTATAACCTAAGCTAGACCATCTAACATAAGCACAAGGAAAATAATTATGTCTCCTAGGTAGTTCATTAAGGTACTAAGGAAAATTATTGCTCCAATAAGCTCTTCAACATATACTGTTATGTATAACTTGATTGTATATTCAAATGATAAACATAAATGAATCTTGTTTAATTTATAGGTCTAGTTGCCAAACATCATAACAAAAAGTCAAATATTGCCATGTAATATTATTATAATATATGAATATCAACATCACAAAAAAATGTAAATATCAACATCGATATGACCTACGAATGTATCATTCAACATTTTAATTTTTTTGACATTAACTCACTATACAGTGAAAAATATCAAGTCTCTAATAGGAACAAACACAAATACTTAATTAAAAGAAGAAGATTTTCTCTAAATTGTAAACCCAAAAGTTGCATTCTCCAAACTTATTATTATTAATCATCATGATATTCATTATATAATATAACATTAGTCCACAATTAAGGAACCCATTTTATACCATTTAAAAATGAGGTTTAAAGCTATTTAGTGGTAAAAGAATTGCAATTATTTCCAATATTGACAGTTATGTACTTTTCCATCAAATGCGATTAGAGAATACTATAAAAAAATGTTTCATCATGTTCCCAAGACCCATGATAAAAAAGGTCAAATGATGGAATAACCCACCAACAATGAAACTTGAAATACATATAGATATGAATATGCATATTCCAAATATAGTATTTAAAAAATATATATTGTTTGTTATTTTCAATTTATTATATCATATAGATTTTAAAGGATATACATATTTTATTAATATTTCCATAAATTTATTATGCCTTAATGATATATACATGTCTAAGTATCTAAAAAATAAAATATAAGGTTTATGCATAATATAATCATTGAATTGAACATGTTATTGAAATGAGAGTATATGAAATTAAAACAAACAATAAATGTGATTAACATCAAGGATAATTCATACTCTAATTCATTGATTCTGAGCCAATTGTAACAATACAATAAATTAAATGATAAAACCCAAGTGTAATTATGACTTACATGAAAGGATGCAAATATCATCTATAACTATGGAGAATGACATACAATAAAAAAGGCTTCATAGACATAAACCATACTTTTAATTATATTGGTTGTTAACCAACTAGAATTGTTTAAAAATTGCATCCAATAATGAACTTTCCATTTCCATTGTCATAACATGGAAAATAAATAATATAATTAGAGAATCAAATATAACAATAAAAAATTGATATCTCAATCTATAAATGATAATAAAAAAACATGTACACATCACTCTTAGTTGCCATCACTCTCATTATCATCCTTTCTTGGCATGCTAACATTGTTATTCTTAAAAACATTTTTAGATATAGGGTCATGTCATAATATGAAATAAAAATATCTAATCAACAAATCTAGGTAAAATAACACTTGGTTGCAATGTTTTGGGAAAACATAAGGCTCCTTACTTTCATCCCACATATTTCTAGAGTTGATACATATCAACCTACTATCATGATATTCCTTTAGATTATTCATGTTGAATGTGTCCCACCACCTACACCTGAATAACACATTATAAATATGAGAAATTCACTTGAATGATATCTTGTATAATTGTGACATAACTCAATCATGGTGGCTAGCACAATTAGATTGGTCAAACTCAACTTCCACTCCATATCCTTGTGTAACACACCCATCATCAGCATCCTCAGTGAAAAAATTATGTCCATAATCCCACATAGATGGGAACAAATGGACCTATAATAAAAGTTGACAAATGATGGTGTCATATGTCTAATAACCCAAGCATTAATATAATAAATGTAGATGTTACAAATCAAAGTTGCATTATAAATTTAGAAATGTACATATATATTTTATTACCCAGTTGTTGCACCCAATCCCAATGTTTAGTGCATTCTCCTCTTCAAGAGGGTAACAACCAAATGCACCATATTTCTCTCTGACTTGGCTTACAACCCAACTATTGGGATAGATAATTATAATATTTTATTTTAAATGATATGGAAAAGAAATGTTTCTATCATGCAACCACCTGAATTCTTTTATGTGAATGTCCAATCTCCTCCTCTTCTCTTCATATAATGTGACCCGTGACTTTGTTGCCTCTGCATTGTAAAGAAGGAATTTATTGATTGCAAATTGTTGTTATATTCATGGAAACGAAACCACATTGAATACCTATGGGATGAAATATAGATTTTGAAGTTTCTTATGAATAGTTACTATGTGGAAATGTGAAGATCGAAATATAAGTGACTTGCTCCTTATCATGCACCTTTTTACTCTTGTTTCTAGTAACTCCCTTCTCTTTTTTCCTCATCACGGTCATTATCCCAAATCACTACGCCTGGTCTGTGATCAATTTTCTTGATGTACTCATTGAAATTATAGAACAACTCATATACTATGTACCCCTCTATGAGAGCCCCCTCGAGTTTTTCCCTATATCAAACAAATCCCTTCAATTTTTTTCATGTACCTCTCTAAGAAGAACATCTAGTGACATTAGAAGATGAATCTACAAGTCCATGAAACTCAATGGAAGTTAGTTTGAAAACATACAAACAATATTTTTTATCTCTTGCCACCACCAAGGAATGCTAGCAATGCAAATATCCTTTGATATGATCCATCATACAAATGAATATAGTCTATGATATGGCACACCGCAAGTCGTAGGGAAATTCATGTTTCACACACCCATGCACCAACAATGGATAATGACACTACAAAGTAAACACAAAAAATTAATTTCATTTGAAGTTGTGTGGTAAAAGATATAAATAAATAATAATTTTTTAAATGACATTATACATACCCTTAGAAGGTTGAGATGGTCTTGTGATTTCAAACATGACATCTTTTCGTCTGTAGTGAAGGAGTGGAATATAGAAGACCCATAAAAAGAAGGTGCCTTCACACTCAATATAACTTCCTTTTCCAAATTAAGATCTGCTTTCTTTAAAATCCATGGTACATCACCTTTTTTAAATAAAAAATAGTGGCCTTCCTCTCCTCCATTTTCTTATCTTAGACAATACTTCGTTTTAGTATTCGAAGAAATAAGATCTCTCCTAGAAGAAAAATTGTCCTTCTTTTTGGATGATATGTGAGTCCACAAAGAAATTGAAACAGTTTTAAATATATGCATCAGATCTATCAAGTGGGAAACCTTAATATTCTCCCAATATGGGAGCTAATAAAATATCATTTTGATTTTGATCATTTTGGGTATTTTCTCAACATAGGTTTCGAAGAAATCAAGATCATCGAACATAGGATCCTCATTTGAATTAAACATTGACGGAATTTCCTTCTCCTTCTCTCTTTCATATGCCCTAAGTGATTCAGTTGGGTTCATTATTTCAGGCATTTTGGTTCTCTCTTGTTTACAATTGAAAGTAGATGATTCTCTTCTATAAGGATGTTTTTTTACGAGAAATACCTTAGAGAATTCATACAATGGATTTAATAGGTATTTAGATCACCTAGCCTTCATATAATGTCAACAAAATTTACATCCATGATAAATTTTTGTTACACAACCTGCAATGTTATGGTATATGTACAGAGAACAACGTTAGTGTTGAAGATCAAGATAATCGCACTAAATTAAATATTGCAAAAAGATATTTCTTTTAATATAAACAAATCAAAGAAAATTAACCTAAGAAAGCTCTAAACCCATGATAATCATGTGTGTTGTGCACACATATGGTATACAATGTAAAAATCCTCTCTAATGGGATGGATCTTGATACATCATATACATGTAACCTTTCCCATAATTCCTTAAACTCTTCGATCAATGGTTGCAGGTAAAAATCCATATTATTCACGTGTATTCTATTATGCACTATAAGGGCCAACATAAGATGTTCATTCTTTACGAAAAACCATGGGGGGATATTGTTATTGAGCACTACTATAAGCCAAATAGTATAGGTGTTGTATGGTTGGGAATATGGGTTGACGCACTCAATGAATATGCTCAATCATAGGTTGAGTACTTCATCCTTGAATTTATTTGGCAGTTAATACACTATATGCTTCATGGCTACTGAATTTATTAGAATTCACAATACTCTTTCCTCACTTCAGTGTGATGCATGCCATCCCTACAAAATAGCTAATTATTTGCAACAAAAGAGCCTTTAAATCTTTGGAATTATAGGCATGTGCCTCAATATCTTATGAGGAGGACCATGTGATTTAGCCTTGTTATTCAATTCTGTGTACCTTTCATGCCCAAATTTTGGACATATCTCTTTGTTTTCGTATTCACCTCTATATAGAATATAATAATTGTGACAAACATCATATGATTGTACTCAACACCCAATATTTTCAACATTTTCTTTTCCTCTTTATAGCTTCTAGGAAAAACATGATCATTCAGAATTACCTTATCTTTGAATAACATGTAGTTAGTGGGTAATACAAATGTATATTGTCATTTAATGTTCATAAAATCGATCATTTTCGATGATTTTTTTGTAGCAAGATTTGTCAAAATATAATGTAGTTGATGGTTAGTTACCTCAACAATATTGAGAAACACATGTTTGACATGCCATGCTTTTCTTTTAAGTTTTATAGTAACATTATGTTGAGGCCTGGGAATTCGCAGGAAACGACAGTAAGGGATTCTCCCCAGTCAACGTTCCCAACTAGCCCATGACTATTTGGTGTGGGGAATCCGTCCGGTTTGAAGTCCGGATATCGTAGATAAAAGTAACAAAAAACAAAGGCTTTACCGGTTGCGTCTCGGTCCACCGTGTATTTTGTATTTTTTGACTTAAGTATGATATGCAAGTGCCTAATTAACAATGCAAGGTGATAAAGATGTGAGGAACGGTCACAATGTGACGCGCAGGTTCTTACCTCTCGTCTTAAGGCTCACAAGCATCCAAATCGCATACAACAAGAAAATAAACTAACTACCTAAACTATCCCTAGGGAGCAGGATTATCATTCATTGGTGAGTAATATATTTTGCACATGCATAATGAAAAGTTACAGATAGGTGATACTTCTTTCAAGACACATGAACAATTGCATATTTTTTAACAACCAGTTAGAAAAATTGTTTTATGAACAACATTCATCACTCACAGTGGAAAACATCACGAAATATACTAAAAAAAGCATTCAACAAGAACATAGGTTCAGGAAGTTAAACACTCTCATAGTTAATGAAACACAGCTGAAAACAAAATAGTTCCCCTTCAACATTGTTCATTTAATCACATTGGTACATTCCACATTTCACTTTCTCCAGCAGGCAAAATTTGCAGTTTCTGATTGTAAAATGAAATAGTTCCTCTTACAAGCAAATGTGTTACAAGTTCTTCCAGGGAAAAATTCCCTTCTAAATTCTAACTTTCAAGTATTTAAACTACAGCAGCTGATCGTTTGGGCTGCCCCCCAAACGTGTGACCTTCTAGTTCTTCCAACGCTCCATATTCTTCTATGTTTCCTGTATACACTTAGGAACGTTTTAGTAACAGACAGACAGTCAGGTTCATGCCTTTATCATTATTGACTTTGCTTTCTGCTTCGATGGCCCTTTTAGCGATCCGGTCAGTTTCTTTTCGATCCTTGCCAAACTTCTCCTTTACGTCTTCGCGCATCAGTTCCTTACGTGCACTGCGGAAGTCGGAAGGATACTGACATCGAAAGCCAAAGGCTTTTCCTATCCGTAACGGCGGAAACGAGAAGGGCTAAAGCTACGCGCAACGCGGGCGAGAGAGGCTTTAATCGGCAGTCGGATGGATTTGCACTTCGGAAGCCAAATGACTTTGAGAGCTGCAATAGCGGAAAAGAGAAGGCTAGAGCCACGCGATGCACAGTCGGAAGTCGGATAGATTTGCACTTTCGAAGTCAAATGACTTCCCCAGCCACAACGGCGGAAGAAAAATGGCTTTGGGTGCACGGCTAAATCAGGTCAACACGTATCAACAGTCAGGAAGATTTGGACTTCGGGTGCTAAACTACTCTGGGTTCCGCAACAGCGGAAGCGAAAAGGCTCCGGCTTCAGATCCAACAAGAATGAATCCCGATCAATATAAAGATTCTAAGTGTTTAGACAGCTTTAAAAATCAATAACGGCCAGAAACCTACTATACCTCTGCAACGACTACCCAGAAGAGAACAATTATCAATACTAAACTCAACTCTGCGATCCGCTGCAACATTCAAACACAAACAAATTTCGGGAAACAAGCTGCATATAAATTGTTAAAAATATCCAAACTTAAAACATGATCAACAATCAAGGATAAAACAACCTGAAGCAATATTCCATCATGAGGAGGGGCCCAAAATTTAAGAGATTTGTGGAGAACTGTTGCAGCTGCAACAATTGGTGATTACCTGGTGAACCTAGATCTTTGGGCGATTATTCTTTGAGTGACAGAATGTTTAACAACAAATGCATCTATTGAATTCTCCTAGCTCTCTGGATTTCTCGAATGCCGAAAGTGCATACCCTCGATCATTGATAATAGTCCAATTTGGGAGAGTGGAAACCAAGATTTTCAAGTCCAGATGACTCTGTTGAGGCCATAGGATGAGTTTCATTATTACCTTTGTCTTTAGGTAGCTGATAGCTTGGACCCCACAGGATTGTAGATTATGGTAAACAGAAATATTCATTTGTTCCTCATTCCCATGCCACTCTAGCACTTGTGCTTCTGGACTTTTGTCCCCTTTATATATGAGTCCTCCTGCATGCCTTTCATATTGAATCTTAATTCAGGATCCTCTATCCCATAGTGTCCTTTTGTGTGAGTGGGGCACTTCAAGTTTCAGCTCATGGATGGAGAGGATCTTTCGGCAATTTAATACTTATGATTCAACACCTGCTTTGATTTATGATGCTTTCATAGGAGTTTTTGACTCTTTATTTTCCTTTTGGCATTCATTTCTTGGCATGGGGTCATTTATATTTAATATATTGTTCACCTTGATCCTTTCCATGGGTCCTCTGCTGTCGTTCCTTAGAACATTTTAAGTGTGACGTGGATGGAGCCTCAACATAGTACTCCAGACTCTTCGAATCTGGTTTATTTCACAGGGTTTAAGCAGGACTTCAATGCACACAGAATTATTCGAGAAAACGACTAAACTGGAAGAAATTCTTTTATACAAAACACACAGTCTGAGACCCAAAAATGTTTATCATTCCCAAACATTTTAATGTTCTCTATGCAATCGCGGGTTCATTCCCTTTATTAGAATCAAGAAAAACAAACTGTAAAACATGACTCAAAAGACAGCCAAACAAATTATTTATATACAAGACAGAAGAATTCAAACAAACTCAGGAAAAATACGGCTTGAGGACCAAACCATTTACTGGTAAGTTCTCTTCCCATCCTTGCAGATCTTGCAACTTATAAGTAGAAGGGCCCAGATTTGCAACTATCTGATAAGGGCCTACCCACAACTGCTGGAATTTAGTGTGCTTTCCTTTCTCATCATGGGGGTGATCCCATTTGAGGACTAAGTCTCCTACTTCAAAGTCTTTTGTTCCATCTTTATGTTTGTCGAACCATCTCTTAACTAACTCCTACTGTTGCTTAAAGCGTTCTCTGGCTTTAGATCTAGCCTCTTCTGCTTTCAGGAGATTATATATTCTTATTTGCAAAACTTCATCATCCGACCCCATAGACTCTTGAGCTAGTATGGAAGATGGTAGCATGATATTGGGAGGAAGGATGGCTTCTTTACCATAGACAAGGGTATATGGAGACACTCCAATCGCATACTTGGGGGTGACTCTATCAGCCCAAAGGGCATTTGGTAATGCTGAGTACCAACTCCTATCGTTTTCTACCACACTCTTCTTTAAAATTCTAATCATATTTTTATTGGAGGATTCAGCCAGGCCATTTCCTTGTGGATAGTAATTAGCAGAATAATGCAATTTTATCCCTTTATCATGAGAAAAAGCAGTCAATTTAATTGATGAAAAGTACTTAGCATTATCAAAAACTAACGAAACTGGAACTCCAAACCTGGTTATGATGTGGTCTTGTAGGAAGCTGATGACCTCGTCTTCATTTATCTTGTGCAGCGGGATGGCTTCGACCCAGCGAGTGAAATAATCAGTAGTGGTTAGAATGTACTTGTGCTGCAAAGAGGAATTCAGTTTTATTTCTCCAATAATATCCAGTCCCCATTGCTCGAATGGCTCTGTGATCATCACAGGATTTAGAGGTGCTGCTGCTTTAAGCTGTCTCCCACTACACCTTTGGCAAATATCACACTTCCTGACATGTGCGTGTGCATCTCTAAAGAGCGTAGGCCAATAGTAACCTACCATGAGGATTTTGTGGGCTGTGGTATCCCCTGAATAATGTCCTCCAGCGGGACCATCATGCAATTCTGCCATCACTTTCTTCGCGTCTTCCTTTTCTAAGCATCTGAGAAGAACCCCGTCATAATTCTTTCTAAATAAGACTCCTTCAACAAGTTGATAGGAAGCTGAATTAAGACGCAACACTCTTCTTTGCTTGGAATTCCAATGTTCTGGCAATAGCCTTGCCTGCAAGTAATGCACAAGGTCTCTATACCAAGATTCGGGGGCTGTAAACAAAGGACATACCTCCATTACATGTAATTCGGCTTCATCTTCCCAGGTGTGTTCTTCATTTTTCCCATTTTCAGTCATCTGTTTGCACGACCCTTGTCCTTTAACTATAGATGGTGGCTTGAATTCAAGGTCGTACTCTTGAAGAGCTGTTACCCAGTTGCCTCTTCTTTCTCCTAACTCCTTCTGTATAAGAAGAGACCTTACAGCTGGGTAGGGGACGATCACCTTGGTTCTATTTTTTAAAATATAAGGCCTGAATTGTTTTACTTCTTTGAATACAACGTAAGCTTGATTATCAACAGTTGGGTAGTTCAATTTGGACCCCTGTAGACTAGTACTCATAAAGGATATTGGGAATTCATCCCCCCCATCTTCCTTTTGGGTGAGCACAGCTGCTAGTGAATCATCGGATGCAAAGGTATACAAGATAAAATATTTGTCGAAATCTAGGCCTTTTCAGGGATGGTGCGTGTGCTACAGCAGTTTTGATTTTGCTGAATGCACTCTTCTCAATTTGAGTCCACTTTAATAGTGCATTTTACTTCACCATCTGCTGTAGTGGTTTGACAATCTGAGCAAAATCATGCACAAATATTTGCATGAAGTTTATCATTCCCAGAAATGATTGCATCCCGTTTTTATTATGGGGCAAGGGGATTTGTTCAATAGCCTTAATTCTTTATGGATCTATAGATATTCCTTTCTTCGAAACTATGTGACCCAGCAACTTGCCCTCTGTGACAGTGAACACACACCTCTTAGGATTGAGTGAGATGCCATATTTCCGACAGCATTTGAAAATTTTCCTTAAGTGAAACGCGTGCTCTTCTCTTCATTTCGAGAATATTGTAATATCGTCAAGGTATACTATAGCACTTCGGCCAATCAATCCACGAAAATCTATGTCCATAGCTCTCTGAAAGGTTGCTCCAGCATTTATAAGCCCAAAGGGCATTCTCCTGTAGGCGAAGGTTCCCCATTTTTTCCTGAACGTTGTCTTTAATCTGTCTTCCTCAGCTACTAACACTTGATTGTAGCTAGAGAAACCATCTAATAATGAAAACAGTTCAGAACCAGAGACCATTTGTAGCAATTGCTCCATGGGTGGAACAGGATAGTTATCTTTGTCTAATGCACGGTTTAAGTTCCTGAAATCCACACAGAGTCTGATCTCTCCAGATTTTTTTCTTACCGGTACCAGGTTTGATACCCACTCAGAGTGTCTGAATTTGAAAATGATTCTAGAATCCAATAATTTCTTCACTTCACTTTGAATCAACGGTTCCAATTTTGGATGCATTTTTCTTAACGGTTGCTAATATGGCTTGACGCCTGCTTTAATGGGGACGATATGCTTGATGATGCTGGTGTCGTATGTTTTCAAATATTCGTACGTCCATGCAAAAACATCTTTGTATTGTTTAAATAGACTGATGAATTTGTCTCTTTCTGCTGGTGAATAACACTTGCCGAGATTCACAAATTTGGGATTCGTCTTAGTCCCTAAATTTATCAGCTCGAACTGTAGAGATGAGCTGTGGGTCTTCACGTTGGATGGTCTTCTGAACTTTTCGTTTAAATCGAACATTTTTTCTAACGTTCTGACACCTTTAGGAATGAAATTGTCATATTTCATTTCTTCCTGATGTTCCTCATCATCTATAATGGATCCTTTAAAGAGCTCGTCATTTGTCAAGCATTCTATTATTTGATGATCATCGTCGAACACTCGTAAGTTGGTGATCATATCCGGTACTGAGCACCTAAAAAGCAGTTCGACAGAACATCGACTATTAGTGGGTACAAGCCTAGCGGCTGGTGTGGCCAACAGATCAGCTGCTGCGTTTTTAAGCCTTGGAATTGAAATAATGTTGAATGCATTAAAACATTTAAGCAGGTCCCATACCTCATTTTGGTAAGCTTTCAAGTGAGGGGAAACACAATGTATTTGATTCCGTATTTGTTTCACAATAATTTCAGAATCCCCAAAAACTTTTAGATTACTTACATTTAATTTGATCGCTTTCTTTAGTCCCTGCACCAGTGCTTCGTACTCATCTGTATTATTAGTACACTCAAACTCTAATCTACATGAAAGGAAATGTTTATTCTTCTGTGGGTCGATCAGGACACAGCCATCCCCTAACCCTTCTAATGTCTTAGAGCCATCAAAAAACAAAATTAAAAAATCACTAGTTACTAAATGTGAATCTATTCCTACTGCTAAGTCTACTATTTTACAGTCAATCTCATCATCCTGTGAGAATAGAAGGAGATTAGGCTGGGTGTCAGATGTGTTGTTGGCTTCTTCCGCTTGATAATTCCCTGGTTCCAACTCAATAAAATAGTTTCCCAATACAGCATCCACTGGTACATTCTTCTCCTCCAGCTAAGTAACATTGTACTTCATGTGAGGCTCTCTTAGAATCTTAATCTGGTTTGGACTCCCTTTGTATGGAAACCAAAGATGGGACCAATCTGAGGTGAAATATACATTTAATTTGGCCGACCAATCTCTGCTCAGGACAAGACCGTAAGAATCTGGTATATCAGCCACCACGATGTTAATAACTTGGCATACTTTGTCATTAGATGCCAGACAGACTAGGACATCTTCCATCTCACCAATTACCTTTACATCCGTTCTGTCCAATTGAACCACCCTCCACGTGGATGGCTTGGGTTGCCCATTGATCTTTTTACAGACTTATATGGGCATAACATTAACCGATGCCCCTGAGTCTACCAAGCAATTATGTACATTATGATTGAAAATTTCAAACGTGAGGAGGAAAGGTGGATGTTTGCTTTTAGACTTACCTCCAACGCTGGTTTCTCCAATTTCTTCTTCTTCCTGAGGTTGATTGTTAGCGGGAAGCATCTCATCTGATGCTTCAAGTGCTTTCAACAGTCTTTCTTTTTGCTGCGGAACTTTACACATTTTGAATAGTGGAACATTCGCTCTTACCTTATTTAAATCCTCCACTATGTCATAATCCATCGGCTGCTCAATGGGTGAGGTTTATCAACATTCATCTTTCCTTCATTTGGCCTAGCCAACGTATCATTCTGCTTCGGATCTTGGCTGGTAATAGTGAATTCTGGAATCTTATCAGCGAAGGATTTAATTTGAAACCTCTTTACATTTCTTTGCATCCTTTTAATCTTTGGTAGGATGAGACTATTGTCTTTGATTGGCCCTTGTCTTCTTGTTGCTACGTTGGTTTCCATGACATCGTTGTAGCTCTGATTATCTTCCTCTTCAGCATCAAATAATGAAATAGAATCCCACAAAGCCATGGTTTCCTCTTCCTGTTCCTTTGTTAACGTAGTCTTCTCTTTTCTCTCTTCATCTCCATCTTCTGTTAATCTAGAATCCAGCAACTGATTCATGACCAATGTCATCGAATTTATCCATTGAGGACAATTCTTTTTTGAGTGTGGCTGTTGATGGAAAGTGCAAAAATTGTCCATGCCTACCTCTATTAAATTCATAGATGCAGTATTGTGAGGAGGAGGTTGAGACTGATGGTTGTCCTCTCTTTTCTTATAATATGGCTTATAAAACTTTTGTGTTTCCTTCTCTTTCTCCAAATCTATGATTTTGTTGGAAAGCTTCTGCATCATTTTGGCCATATTTTCCAAATCTGGCGACTTTTCTTCCTTAGGCTTAGTAAACAATAAAGCTTTCCTTCCTGCACCTTTCTCTCCTGACTGTTCTGGATAATCTTCAATACTTTCTCTTTTAGCTTCCACTACCTCTGCCTCTTCATAGGTTTTTGTCAAAGTAGGCTTGGCCCTACCTTTGGCAAACATGGCCAAATCGGGGCCTAAAGCTAAAGTATAATATTCAATTAGAACTTTGTCTGAAGGTTTATCCGTTTCAGAAAAATTCTTAAGATAGGTTGCAAACCATTGTGTGAAACTGTGCACCTTTTCTTTTCTTTCTTTCTTCAACGTGCAAAGCCCTTTCATGAGAGCTGCATGAGTTTTCTGAGTTGCATACTTACTTCTGAAAATTCTTTCGAAGGTATCCCAATCAGGGATAGAGTTAGTAGGAAATCCAAAGTACCATGACACTGCAGCTCCTTTAAGGGTATGCGGGAACAGTTTGCATACCACATATTCATATTCCCCGACCCTTAATCCTTCAATTTCCAAGTAAAAACTTTGTAGATGATCATCTACTAGTATTTTCTCATTTGGGTCAAACTTGGGCAACATCTTGTCAAAGTATTGAGGCAGTTCATGTAATGGAGGTGTCAGGTTTAATGGTGATCTGGCTCTCCATGCAGGTGGCGGATTTGGTGGGTTAGGTGGTGGATTAGCATTTACTCTTGCCATGAGTCTAGGTTGAGAGTGAGGAGGTGAGCCAACTGGAGTATGAGCAGGAGAACTGTGAGGGGTATTTGGGCCTTCTTGGTTCAAAGGTAGTACAACTTCCTGTAAGGCTGTTTCTATAGGTTCTTCCCAGTCTCCAACCAACACTGAGTCTTCTGCTACAGGACGATCTTTCTTTTTATACTCTCTTCTGGGCAATTCAGGTATGATTGGCAATCCTCCAATATTTTTTACATATGCCCTGGTGTGTCTTCTCAGATCGTTAACAATTTCATTGCCAACAGAATATAGATGTTCTCTTTCTTTCGGAATTGGATTATGAAACCCACTGCTTTCAGAACTGTTACCGGTGGAATAATCTCAGGAAAACGGGTTTCCTCGGCCAGCCATACACTGGCGGCCCTCCTTCTAGTGCCAAAACTGTTGAGCCCTGGGAATTCATAGGCAACAATAGTAAGGGATTCTCCCCAGTCAACGTTCCCAACTAGCCCGTGACTGTTTGGTGTGGGGAATCCATCCGGTTTGCGGTCCAGCTACTGTAGATCAAAGTAACAAAAAACAAAGGCTTTACCGGTTGCGGCCCTGTCCACCGTGTATTTTGTATTTTTTGACTTAAGTATGATATGCAAGTGCCTAATTAACAATGCAGGGTGATAAATATGCGAGGAACAGTCACAATGTGATGTGCGGGTTCTTACCTCTCGTCTTAAGGCTCACAAGCATCCAAATCGTATACAACAAGAAAATAAACTAACTACCTAAACTATCCCTAGGGAGCAGGATTATCATTCATTGGTGAGTAATATATTTTGCACATGCATAATGAAAAGTTATAGATATCTGATACTTCTTTCAAGACACATGAACAATTGCAGATTTTTTAACAACCAGTTAGCCAATTTTTTTATGAACAACATTCATCACTCACAGTGGAAAACATCACGAAATATACTGAAAAAAGCATTCAACAAGAACATAGGTTCAGGAAGTTAAACACTCTCACAGTTAATGAAACACAACTGAAAACGAAATAGTTCCCCTTCAACATTGTTCATTTAATCACATTGATACATTCCACATTTCGCTTTCTCCAGTAGGAAAAAGTTGCAGTTTCTTATTGTAAAAGAAATAGTTCCTCTTACAAGCAAATGGGTTACAACTTCTTCCAGGGAAAAATTCCCTTCTAAATTCTAACTTTCAAGTATTTAAACTACAGCAGCCGATCGTTTGGGTTGCCCCCCAAACATGTGACCTTCCATTTCTTCCAACGCTCCATATTCTTCTATGTTTCCTATATACACTTAGGAACATTTTAGTAACGGACAGACAGTCAGGTTCATGCCTTTATCATTATCGACTTTTCCTTCTGCTTCAATGGCCATTTTAGCGATCCGGTTGGTTTCTTTTCGATCCTTGCAAAACTGCTCCTTTACGTCTTCACGCATCAGTTCCTTACATCCACCGCAGAATTCGGAAGGATACCGATGTCAGAAGCCAAAGGATTTGCCTAGCCGTAACAGCGGAAACGGGAAGGGCTAAAGCTACGCGCAACACGAGCGGGAGAGGCTTTAATCGGCAGTCAGACGGATTTGCACTTCGGAAGCCAAATGACTTTGAGAGCTCCAACAGCGGAAAAGAGAAGGCTAGAGCCACACGATGCACAGTCGAAAATTGGACGGATTTGCACTTCGGAAGCCAAATGACTTCCCCAGCTACAACGGCGAAAGAAAAATGGATTCGGGTACGCAGCTAAATCAGGTCAACATGCATCGACAGTCGGGAAGATTTGGACTTCGGGTGCTAAACTACTCTGGGTTTCGCAATGGCAGAAGCGAAAAGGCTCTGGCTTCCGATCGAACAAGAATGACTCCTGATCAATATAAAGATTCTAAGTGTTTAGACAGCTTTAAAAATCAATAACGGCCAGAAACCTACTATACCTCCGCAATGGCGACCCATAAGAGAACAATTATCAATACTAAACTCAACTCTGTGACCCGCTACAACATTCAAACACAAACAAATTCCAAGAACAGGCTGCATATAAATTTTTAAAAATATCCAAATTTAAAACATGATCAACAATCAAGGATAAAACAACCTGAAGCAATATTCCATCATGAGGAGGGGCCCAAAATTTAAGAGATTTGGGGAGAACGGTTGCAGCTGCAACACATTATTGTCCCCAACTGTGTAGACTCTGACTAACTAGGTTCAAAGAGAGGCATGGAATTTACTAATTTAAATATTTCAAAAAAGGCTTCAATGATATGCGAATCATCCCCTAGCTCGTTGTCCTTGAATATATGAAACAATATTGCATCCATGGCACTCCTTTGCGTTAATAACTCATCCATACCAACATCTACTTAATTGTATCCATTTCTAACAGGTGAAGAACTATTATTACTATCAGCATGCCTAATTGGTGAGGATGGACACAGTGGAAATTGAATAGGTTGTTGATTCAACCATGCTTGGTATTATTTCTCTCTAATTTGTGTTATTTTTTCAACATTCTCTCGATTTGATATTTTACCGAGGTGTAACGAAAGATCGTAGGCATGTCTCTCATTACGATAATCCTAATTTAAAAATATTGAACATTACATCGATGATGTTAGTAAGCATAATGCAATTGGTTTTATATATTATTATATAAAATAATTATTACATATGCATGAGAATCATTTTTAATAGAAAATGTTAAGCTGCAAAATATTTATAAAGAAAAGGTTCAAATTAAGTAATAAATTAACATCAATTCCACATTAAATATAGAAATTTGAAATTGAGCAACATATTTTCAAATTCAATTTATGATTTAAATTAACAAATTATATAATATAATTTCAAACTTAGCAATATATTAACATCCCTCCCATTGTAAATTGAAAAATACAATTAATCAATGTTTTTTTGTCTTATGCCCCAAGGGAAAATCTAAGGGTAATCCCAATGCGAGATGTCTCTAATGAGAAGTTGGTGGTCTACGAAAGTTGTAGTTTATTAACAGCTAGTCACTAGGAGAGAAACTATGTATTGCATGTACACCAAAAAATATGGATGCTTTCCTTTTCATAAAGAACTCCTGGTCATTGATGTGTTTGTCAAATGAACAATTTTCTAGAAAATAAATAGCACCTAGAACTATTTATGAACCCTGCATTGGTCCCATGAATGCGTACATGACCATATATATATAATAGGTTCTTCCTATTAAAGTTTCAATAAACATAACCATTCATGCACATACTATACATTGAAATTATATTATTGTATTTAACAATATTCAAGTAATCAAACTGACAATAGATAGACCACAAAATGGAATAAGTGCTACTGATTGTTTGTGAGGAATAGGTACATGTGAAAGGATAAACAACCCAAGATTTGTAGCACCAATATTAGACTTGGAAATCATAAAATTATTACCACATAAGGATAATTCGGTTCCAACATTAGTAACAGGTAGAGAATATGACCAAGCGCCATATAAAGTATGGTTGTAAGAATTTGATATTTACTTTGAAAATTCATAGGAAGGGAGAAATAATCACTACCCTCCAACAATTGGACAGACCTCAGTGTGTATTCAGACAATTTTTCTCTCAACTCATGCAACGTTTTTGATTTTCTAGTAGAAATGGGTTGGGTGACATTCAAATCATACTTTAGATCACTAGAAATTTCAGTTCAGTAAACATAAGAAGAGGGTTTCCTCAATTTAGGATGAGGCATAGTTGTTTTGGCTTCCAAATTTGTAAAAAAAGAGCATAGGGAATTGTTCATGCATGTCATTTGCATATCACCTACTGGATTTTTTACTGCAGTATGGGGTATTAGACCATCACCATTGGGTAATATACCATTGGTGTAATGGGTGAGTGTGACAAGACGAGGGTTTTCCTTCAACCCTTGACATTTTGAACAACCATAAACTACTAGGGCATCATAAAATATTTCTATCTCATGACGAATTACAGTTGATGAACTAGGATTGTGTCCTAAAGACAAAATGGTACAATTTATAGTGTAAGATGACTACCCATTTTCATCTACAAACTGCATGCGATATCTTGATCCTGATAAGATATTACGACATTTTGAAACTAGTGGAATGTTTAGTGCATCCAAACTTGAACCTGAATTGGGATCCTACAATAAATAATCAATCGATATTTAGATCCACATGGATAAGTAACATAAATTCAAATAAATAGTCAAAATATAAATACAACATGAACTTACTGGGGTTGGAAAGGTAGAACTTGTCAAAATTTGAACATGATGGAAGGAATTAGAATCAGAAGAATTGGTCATTTGATAATACAAACTTTTCTCCCTGCATTTGATCCAAATCAACAACCAATATACATCTCTATAGTCCTAAAAAAAAATCAAGAACTATATTACAATCTAACTTCCAATATAGTTTTAAACAATTTTGTAAGAATATGGCGAGTTTAAGCAACATATATATAATATTAAATATTGTAATTAGTGTAGTTGAATACTAAAAGAAAATTTTAGCTGAATATATAGTTTTAAGTGGATCCACATAAATTGAACATTTAAAAAATTAAACCAATGTGTATAGTCAAATATACACACACTAGTACACTCCAATGGAGTGAACGCACCCATTCTTAACAATGATAAATGCACCATGAAAGAATCTCTGCAAATCCCCTTCAAGTGAAACTAGATGCTGAATTTCCTAGCGGATATTTTATACATGCATTATACAGAAATTTCCACTATGGTGCATTTTATAAACACAAGCGCATTGGGGTGTCATATGTAAGTATGCATGATATTTTTTTATTTTTATTTTTAAGTTGCAAGAGGTCGATTCTTAACAATGATAAACACACCATGAAAGAACCTTTGCAAAATATCCCATAGTACAAAATATCCACTAGATTTGGTAGCACATGTTTATAAAAGCAGTTTTAAACAAGTTCTCATTCCAATGCATTTTGTAAACACAAGTGCACCAAGGCATTGTGAGTATATGCACACTGAGGAATGATATTTTTTAAAATTGTGGTATGCCGATGTGTTTTATAGATTAGCGCACAGGTGTGGCATGGACACAAGCTTTTTTTCCCTAAACTGAAAAAATGGCAGCAATTTTAAGTTTTAAAACTAATTCTAAATCGTTTTTAAAAGAAAAAAGCCTAAACATTAATCCATTTTTTTGTCAAAAATTTCGGGGGAGTGCTTTGGAATAAAGATTTACGCCATAGGTGTTTGGAGCAACTGGATTTTTCTGAGAATAAAAATTTGTCAGTTTTGGTGAATGAAACAAAACCGTCCATAGTAAAAATTTGAATTATGTAAATACTATTTTTGATCTTATTGTATTATTTAGAAATTAACTAGATTTAGAAAAAAAACTTCATTTCTACCTTCACAGTTGCAACCCTTATTTTCAATTGTGAAGGTAGAAAATTTTATGGCACCACAAAATTTTAAATTAGGGTTTAAGTCCCTTTGTTGTTATACACAATTGCGATTTCATGTTTTAGGGATTTTAGACTTGTTCAACTTGTGAATTTATATAGAATTTTTAGGGTGAGATGGAGCCATTTTTCCGATCGAATTTGTAACCATGCTGGCCCTCTAAAACAATTTGTTTTTATTTTTTATTTTTTCAATAAAAAACAAATGCATCAAAATCATTGCATTTGTATTACAAGAATTCACCAATACAGTTTTCAATAGAGCGCATCGATAATGACATGTGGAACACAATGAATTTTTTTTTTTTTTTGTTTCACCGTTGTTTTTTATCGGTGCATTTATACATATATACCACAAATAATGGTAAGAGCACAAAATTTCTTTAATTCCATAAAGCAATAAATACTTTACGGTCATTCATGGTGCACCTATATTGGTTTAACACATTGGTGTGTCTATGTGTATAAATGCACCGATGAAGTTGATTTGATAAAACTCGTCGATGTCAAACATGTTTTCTATTTATGAAGGACTGTAAGTTATTTGTATAATATATTGATAGGTTATATATTTAATGGAATGGGTTGTTTATTGAAAAAAAATCATGGCATGAGTGCAATCAACAATGAATTTAGTCAACATGATGGAAATGCATCCAGAATTATAGAAAAGGAAAGTGGTTTTGATTAAATTTTGTATTTAATTTAATTTATTTGAATTATTTGTAAATTTCACTAATATGTATCAGTTAATGTGTGACACTAATTCAAAAATTGAGGAAGCTCGATAAGATTCCTACTCATCTAAGTCCAGAAGAGCATAACATGTTGATTGAAAGGTTGCAAAGGGATGAATCAGTTCAATAAAATGAAGTTAATATGAATTATTTCTTCAAATGTATTTAAGAATATTAACTAATAGGTTTCAAATAATCTAATTCACATATGTTGACTGTTATGCACATACTATTAGAAACATAAGTCAATGTCATCATAAGTAAAACAAATTTATGGAAGATGCGAATGATGATCAATTGGTGCTTAGCTCATCTGGAGTAGTGCTGGAAGTTAATGGAAAGGGAAAATATTTTTATAATAGTATGAGCAATATAATAGAATGAATGTACATCACAATACATAAACAAATCAAATTATTCTAAAAATAAGTTCATAGGTAAACTAAAAGACGTGTTCCTATAGAAATGTTCTAAGAGACCTTTCAAAATTGCAATAGCAAAAGCATACAACAACAACAACAAAAATCATTGGAAAAGTAATATTCCTAAACATATTTATGTAGAATATGTATGTATAACTAATATAAAGCATCATTCCTTCAATAATTTTGATTATGCTATATTATTTATTTTTCATATCAATAGAAAAATTGTTTAATGTAATTTTACATCTCTAGAAGGATTATGAAAATCGCAAGGGATGAACAAGGTGATATTCCAAATGTGTTAGTAGGGGTGTCCAAAAAAGTGTACAAGGATATGTTCAAGGAAATAAAAATAATTGCATCGCAAGAGGAGACATCTCAACAACAACATTTTTCAAATGTACAGAAATATTGATTCTGGACTATGTAAATGTCATTAAATAATTCAACATTAAATATTCATTTTCAACTATTTTGTTGCATAAATGAAAACAAAATGGAACCTAGTCAACACAAAAGACATGATGATAAGGGAAAAAGGGTTGATACAAAAGTTTGTGAGTATTTATGATTTCCTAATACGAAATTAATATTTCATATTGGTTATGATTTGTATATTTATCTTTTTTGTTTTCACTACCAATCCTTGGATGTCTTGAAATAGGTGTTAACATACAAAGAGGAACCATTAGAAAATTGTTTGACATTGGGTTATGTAACATACCCATATAACCATCCAAAAAATATGCATAAAATAAAATTTTTAACATCATAAGTCATAAACCATTCTCTATCATATATTAACCAAGGATTTCATGCGTCTCACCCAACTCGTTTTATGGTTCTTTGACTTAAGGATGATACCTTAAGCCCCCTAAAAATACAAAGGAATTATTTGAGAATAGCCTTAAAGATTTATCCTAAATATTTATGAAGTCCTAATCCAAAACATTAGCTTAAAACGTCTTCCTCAATAGCCCTTTCACAATAGGCTATTCCTTCCGTAATGCAGATTGCAGATGCAGGAAGGACTCAAGTTTCTTTAAAAATCTCCCTTCTGCAATCTCACTTATGCAATGCAGATTGCAAAACGCAGGAAGTGCTTAAATCCTATACAAATTTCCCTTCCACAATTCCTCTTCCACAATGTGGATTACAGATTGCGGAAAGTACTTAATCTATTTACAACTTGACCCTTCCACAATTTGGATTGCAGATTGCAAAAACACATAATTTCTTATAAATTTACTTTCCACTTTCTCGCTTCTGAAAGTGGATTGCAGATTTCAGAAACTATTAAATTCATTAAAAAATACCTTCTGCCTTTCTACTTCTGCAATGCGGATTGCGGAAACCCTTAATTTCTTTATAATTTAACTTGTGCTTTTCGCTTCCGCAATGCGGATTGTGGGTTGCGGAAAGCATTAAATGTTTTAGAATTTAACTCCCTCTTTCCACTTCTACAATGTAGATTGTAGGTTGTGTGAACCCTTAATATATTTATATTTTAACTTCCACTTTCCCCTTCCGCAATGCAGGTTGTGGGTTGCAGGTTATGAAAGCAATTTGTTTTTATTAATATATTTAGGCTTCTGCGGGCCTCTTGGCCCAAGGTTTACACTTATTTTTCTCTATGTTTTCTTGGGTAAAACCAAGGGATTTCATCCTTTGATGGTCTCGCTGTCTTAGGTAGAGTTTGTTACTCAAGACAAAGTTTTGAACTAGGGATTCTATTGGGTTTTCAGTAGTCGGTTCCTGAAGAAACTTCGACAGCAATATATTCATTCCACGGTTACCCAATTCTCTTTAGGGTTAAGTAATACATAGGAGATTTGCTGAGATAGAGAGGGTTTAAATCTAGAACACGCATTTAGACTTCCCTATAGGGAAACCATTGCACCTAAGTATTATTCATGGATTTATAGGGTGTCCAAATATACTCTTGAACAAATCACCAAACACACTTTTCATGCTTCCCATCTTAATGAAGGAAAAAATAAACTATCAAATACATTTTCCCTGCCACAGATCATAACACAACCAATAATAAACTAGCAAATACATTTTCTAGGCTAAAGGCCTTAACACAAGCAGTAATGAACCAACAAATACAGTTACTATGATTCAGGCCTTAACACAAGAAGCAATGAATGAAAAAAACATTCCAGCAACAAATAAACACTCCCGTTCTTAAAATACAGGCAACAAAACATGTTCTAGATATTAAAACACAGGAAACAAAAACATGTTCTAGATATTAAAACACAGGCAATAAATACATGTTCTAGGTATACCCTGAGCTCAACATTCTACAACAATTTAGACATATAAGGAACCTGGTTGTACATCAAGTCTAATGAAGAGGGAAAAACCATGTTTCACCCAACCGTAGATTAGGAACATATGTTCTTTGTCCTCAATCACCCTTGAGTTAAACTATGTAAGCCGAGAGCAGATACGACTAACCACAGGTCTAGTTTCCTAGTGCAAAACCACTTCCTAACATAGAGTATTCACATGTAAGAGTTCCTTCCTTCTTTCATACTCAGCGACACCCTTTGTTTGTCGTGTATTCATCTCTTGATAGTTTTTTATTGTAGGTGTTTTGAAACTATGGCCCATCCCCTAAGGAATCTCTACCGCCCATTGCATTTCCTCTTTTTCCAGGGTGTTCCCTATGCCATCGTGGCATTCCATCGCCTGGTGTACTTTCTAAGGTTAAATACTCTACCTACCCCCTCCTCACTCTCACACACATAGTTTCCTCATTTAGCATGGTTGTCCCCATCATTCTTCGTTTCATTAAAAGATTTTTTTGAGTACATATGTCCTTCAAGGGTCTGTTGGCAATTTCCAGAACCATCCAATCTTAAAAAATAAAATAGTAAATTAAAATTTTACATGAAATGGTTTATCTGCTGGGGGGTATTACATCATCAACCCTTTATTGCAACACTGTCCACAATTTTCTTAGTCTTCTTCCATAGCTTCTGGAAATAAATCAAGCACTTCTTTTGTAAAAATTCCTCTAATTCCCAAGTCACCTCCTCTGGGATAAGTGCTTCCATTTCACCTTGACCCAAGTGAAGACTGAGTTTTGAACTATTGTTTCTTTCCTGTCTAGAATTGCGAACAGGTTCCACATTTTGGCATGTCTTTGATCACTTGACTTGTTTGTTCTATTTGTCCATCTGTTTTAGGGTGATAGCTAGTTTCGAAGTTCATCTTGGTTTCTAGCCCCGAAAACAAATATTTCAAAGTGTTTGATATAAAATTAACATATAGATCATAAATTACCATTTTCGGTACTCCACGAAGTCGAAATACTTCTTTCAGGAAATATCTCTGCAATATTGACAATTTTATAAGTAGACTTCACAAGAGTAAAAAGAGAAGACTTTCTTAACTTATTCTACTATGACCATAATTGAATCATGTTGCTTTTGTGTTAATGGAAAAACTGTGATGAAATCCAAGGATATTACCTCTCGTTTCCATTCAGAAAGGGAAAAGTTTGTAACAAATCAGATGGATGTCAATGTTCATCCTTCACCCGTTGACACCCCAAGAATTTCGATAGATAATCCACTCAATATACCTTTAATATGGGCTAAAGAATTGATTCCTGAGGGTTTTTATCATCTTTTGGTAACCAGGGTGTCCTGCATAAGGAGGTTTGTGCATTTCATTTAAAATTAACAACTTTAAATATGTAACATCATGCATGTATAATTTTATAAAATCAGCATGAAGATGCCAAACAAACTGAATATTTATCTTCATAAGCATATTCTTTCATCTCCATGGGTATCTGACTTTGATTTGATACAACTATGGCACCCCCAAGACCTGCCCCACCCCACACAAGGATTGTACTCAAATTCCCTTGAGTGTACTCACTACTTCGCATGATTTCTAAGGTGTGCATCAAAAGGAAACCAAGTTTCTGCAAGCCTCATATCACTTGTGAATACATATGAAACATATGTTAAGACAACATGCTAGCTACACCATGACATGAAAATAATCCAATTCCAAGCTAGTACATCGACTATGTTCATCAGGCATGTATCAACCATTTCCAAGACAACACCTCTAATGGGTTTATCAGGATACACATAGAAATAAACCTGCATGCCCCCTTATCCTATGCAAACCATTGTTTCCCTACATGAAATCCATCTATGACTCACTTGAATACAGGCTAGTATGGTCCCACAACACCCCCTCACACAACACAAGGATGGTATCCCTTCTCTACTACATAGTCCCTCAGAAATACCCATCCATCTAGTGCTCTTCAGTGTGAGCCCAGAAAGGTTACCAATACCCATGCAAGCCTCTTGAGTACCCATGTTGTTATTGGGTTTAACAATACTACAAAGAGACTAGCATATGCAGGGGAATCTACAAGGCTTCTCAACCCGAAGCCACACTTGTCACTCTATTTTCATTTTTAGTTCAATAGTCAACATTTTCCCCAAGGGAATGTTTTCATTATCTCACATAAATGAAATTTCCCAAACATACGGTCCTTGTCTTGTGTTTGTCTCTTGTAGACCATAACACATGGTTTTCTAAAGTATCTTTCCTGACATGATTCCTAAACATCAAACAATTAATAACATTGATAATCAAATCAAAATATGAGTTTGCAATTATGTTTCCTACAGAAATTAGATTTCACAATCATGAGTCTATCCTAATATTGTTTGTCTCTTGTAAGTGGAAGCACTTATCCCCTATCATTTACACTTGCTTCCAAAATCTAGATAGCCACACCTAGCTTAACACAATTCTAGATTAGCCAAAAAGTCAATAGTAATTAATTGAAAAATTCCAAATCTAAAATTTAGAAATCCGTTTTGTTCAGAAATTAAATTTCACCACCATGAGATCCTTGTCATAACATTTTGCCTTTGCACATGGTAGATTATGTCTTTATTTTATTGGGCATAACCACATTGCCATGTCCAAGCTATTCTTCTGACAATTTGAAGCTTCCAATTGTCCATATAATTTGTGAGTATCACTGCATCCAATCCTTTCATCACAGGATTTACAATGATATTCAAAATTAAGACAATCAGTAATTCAAACACTGTTAGTTACTACTATCTCTAGGACACTATATAGTTATTTTATATGCATCATCAAAATTGCAAGATATTTTCACCTTATTTATGCAAATAAAATAATATTTTCAATACACATGATTACTCAATCATACTCCATACAATTCTTTGCTCCCAACAGAAAATTCTCGTAAAAAATCAAACATGATTACTAAGGTTAATATGAACAACATATGCATAAATCAAGATCCAACAATATTAGATTTCACGATTCGCAATGGTTCCAATAATCATATTTATCCTATTCACTCATAGGTAGGAATATTACCTCATAGGAACGAATTTACTTACCGTGCATATACCTTTTTATAAGTAATATTATTGTAAGTTCCTTTCTAGTTCCTTCGGATTTCCTCCATCCAAGCAAGCACTCCAAGTGTTAACAGTACTTCGAGTATTGACCCAAGCTACCCAACATGAGGATGATACCCTTCTTTAGACGTATCTCCTACCTTTGTTGTTCAAGGTGCTTCACTAGGATTAGGCGCTTCCTTTCCATGAACCATAATACCTACGTTATTCTCTTCACAGAGCCCCCACTCTCGTGAAATTATCTTACGGCATGAATGTGTGCACAAACAAGTCTAACCAGGTGTCTTACACCTGGGCATCCCCAGATTTGGATAATGGTGCCTAGCTGGTTGGGGGGGGGTAACCGTGTACCACAAGTACCTCCTTCATTCTTATGCAGTTTCTCAACTTTATATGTAGAATATCTCTCTGGTATCCTCATTTTCCAAATGTTACCTGATCGATTGGCCCCTTTCTAGGGACTACAAAAACCTTACCCCAACCTATTGATCATAGAATTATTGTCCTAGCCCTTCTTCACAATGCTATTGGTCACAAACAATGATGTAATCAACATATTCAACCATGCTTCTATTGTCTTTGGTCCTACAACCATTACCATCAACCCTAATATCATAGACAACAATAATTATCATTAGTTGCTCATTACATATCTAAAACCTCACTACTTTTACCACTATGCAATATTATATGCATGCAAAAAAAATATTCACTTGCACTATGCCATATCTATTAATATGCATACTGGTGCATATGCATCTGACCAATCTAATCTCTTTCTTTTCCAACATTCCTATGCCAAAAATTTATGGAATTCATAAAACATAAATATATTAGCAAGAGAAGGGTTGCGGAGTTTTTCCTTTCCAAATCATTATCATAGCTCGAGAAATCCATTTTTCACATAACAATTGGTCTAATTTCATGGCTTCTCCAGGAAGGGCATCTACAACACAACATCTCTGATCCTCTGCAATTATATGTGGGGTGGTAGCTCTCCCTTTGGGGAATCCTACATGTCTAGCACTAAAACTTTCTTCAGGATTTAGCTTCTTCTTTAATTAGAAAGATATAAATTTATCTCCTCAGCCAAATATTTTATTCTTCAAAGCCATTGCATATCCCTATTTTTAGAGGATTAACTCCGCAACTAGCTTCCCGCATGATTGCTTCTGCAACCTCAGTCTCTCCGCAACAATTTTTTTTCTACAGCTTCAGTCTTTCTGCAACTTCATTCTTTCCATAACTTCCACCTTTCTGCAATTGACTTTCCACAATATTCCTTCCGCAAAGTTGTGTATTGCAGATTTCGGGTTGGGGATCCCCCTTTTCCCAAAGTTGAACTTTCACAAATTTTCTTCTGCAAGATTCCTTCCGCAAAGTTGTGGATTATGGATTGTGGATTCAACTTTTCCCAAAGTTGAACTTCTGCAAATTTGCTTCTACAAGATTCCTTCTACAAATTTGCGGATGGTGGATCCAACTTTTCCCAAAGTCGAACTTCTGCAAATTTCCTTCTGCAACCCTTCACAACCATTGATTTCATGCGGGCTCCTTCTATACCATTGATAAAAGATCATATGCGGCCCCCCACCTTATCCCCGTGGATCCGTTATCTTCCTTACACCTTTATCTTGCAGAATCCTTTTGGAGCGTCAGATCTCTTACAGCTTTGGTCTTGTCCATCGATCTTCTATATCCAGTGGAACCCTGTAGATCTCTTATCTCCCATTCATGTTTAATTCATGATTATTTCCCACCGTAGATCCATATTTTCTTCATTAATATCGATTGTCCAATCTCTATCTAAGGCAACCTTTATATCGATTGATCAGAAGAATCGATCAATCATCCTCACCCGACTTCACCGAGCTCCTTCTGATATAATTCTCAACTTCCTTTCTGCAGAAGCTTTACAATGGAACATTGATCCTTTCCATGATCAATGACATAGGTTTTTCTCATGCATTTTATGCACAGAGATCTATCAACCATTCGTGGAGATTAAGCAAGCATTCCACACATAAAAATCATACATCCATTAGAACTCATTCATAAAAATCCATCAATTTGAACACACACCCAGCATACATTAACCGAGATTCATTAAGAAAAAGACAGTTATCACCTTAGTTTTCTTTAGCCAAAACTATATAATCCCAAAAGGTGATAGGGTTGACACCTGTAGCTCTGATACCATATGTACCATACCAATATAACCATACAAAAAATATGCATAAAATAAAATTGTTAACATCATAAGTCATAAACCATTCTCCATCATATATTAACCAAGGACTTCATGCATCTCACCCAACTAGTTTTATGGTTCTTCGACTTAAGGATGATATCTTAAAACCCACAAAATACAAAGGAATACTTTGAAAATAACCTTAAAGATTTATCCTAAACCTTTATGAAGTATGAATCCAAAACCTTAGCTTAAAAGGTCTTCCACAACAACCCTTCTGCAATAGGTTGTTCCTTCCGGAACTCCTCTTCCACAATGCATATAGTGGGTTATGGGAATCACTCAAGTTTATTTACAACTCTCCCTTTTTCAATCTCGCTTCCACAATGCAGATTGTTGATTGTGGGAAGTACTTAAATCCTATACAAAATTCCCTTCCACATTTCTGCTTCCATAATGCAGATTGCAGATTGTGGAAAGTAATTAATATCTTTATGACTTGACCCTTCTACAATTACACTTTGACAATGCATAAGTTCTTATAAATTTACCTTCCTATTTTCCTATTCCACAAGCGGATTGCAGATTATGGAAACCCTTAAATTCGTTAAACAATACCTTCTTCCTTTCCGCTTCCGCAATGTGAATTGCGGATTGTGGAAACCCTTAATTTCTTTATAATTTAACTTCCGCTTCCGCAATGCATATTTCAGGTTGCGGAAACCCTTAAATTATTTAGAATTTAACTCCCTCTTTCCACTTTCTCAATGCATATTGCGGGTTGCAGAAACCATTAATTCTTTATAATTTAACTTCCGCTTTTCGCTTCCGCAATGTGTGTTACAGGTTGCGAAAGCACTTAGTTTTTCTTAAGAGATTTAGGCTTCCATGAGCCTTCTAGCCCAAGGTTTACACTTAGTTTTCTCTATGTTTTCTTGGGTAAAACTAAGGGCTTCCATCCTTTGATGGTCTCGTTGTCTTAGGCAGAGTTTATTTCTCAAGACATAGTTTAGAACTAGCGCTTCTATGTGGTTTTCAGTAGTTGGTTCCTTAATAAAATTCAGCAGCAATACCGTCATTCCACAGTTACCCCATTAGATTCAGGGTTAACTAATACACATGATATTTTCTAAGATGGAGAGGGTTTAACTCTAGAACACGCATTTAGACTTCCCTATAGGGAAACTTTTGCATATGGTTATTAACCACGAAGTTACAGAGCATCCAAATATACTCTTGCAGAAACAAAAAAAATCGCCAAACACATTTTTCTTTCTTATGTTCTTACTGAAGGGAGAAATAAACTATCAAATACATTTTCCCTGCCCCAGATCTTAACGCAACCAACAAACACTAAAAAATACATTTTCTAGGCTCTAGGCCTTAACGCAATTAGTAATGAACCAACAAATACAATTACTAGGCTTCAGACCTTGACACAAGAAGAAATGAACCAAAAAAACATTCCAGCAACAAATACATGCTCCAGTTCTTAAAAAATAGGAAACAAAAAGTGTTCCAGATATTAAAACTGATGAAACAAAAACATGTTCTAGATATTCAAACACAGGAAACAAATACATGTTCTAGGTATTCCCCGAGCTCAACATTCAACAACAATTTAGACATATAAGAAACCTGGTTGGACAACGAACCGAATGAGGAGGGAAAAACCACGTTCCATCAAACCATATATTAGGCACAAATGTTCTCTGTCCTTAATCACCCCCAAGCTAAAGTATGTGTGGTGAGAGGGGAGACCGCCAACTCGGGTCCAGTTTGTCAATGCAAAACCACCTCCTAACATAGAGTATTCACCCACAATACTTCCTTCTTTCCCGCATACTCATTGGTTCCCTTGCCTCCTCGCATATTCCTCTCTTTATAGTTTTTTATTCTAGGTCTTTTGCAGCTATGACCCATCCCCAAAGGAATCTCTTCCTCCCACTACATTTCCTCTTTTTCCAGGCTATGGCCTACGCCATCATGGCGTTCTGTCGCCCGGTGTACTTCCTGAGGTTAACTCCTCTACCTCCCCATGCACTCTCGCACACATAGTTTGCTCATTTAACATGGTTGTACCCATCATTCATCGTTTCATTTAAAGCAAATGATTCGATTGCATATTTCCTTCAAGGACTCGTTGGCGGTTTCCAAAACCAACCAATCTTAAAAAATAAAATAGTAAATTAAAATATTACATGAAAATGCTTATCTGCTGGGGTATATTACAAGCTAAAAAAGGGTTGTGAGTATAAGTTGGCGTATCAAAAATTAATTGTTTATGGGTGAAAACACGAATTTGGGTAACACTTCTGTGAGAATCATCTGCCCGAGCAACATAGAGAAACTTATTCGATCGAATAACTATAGTTATTCTTCCGAATAATCGATCCTTTATTGAATTTTGTAAGTATCTATATTTTTTTGCTTCTCTCATTTTATAATTAATAAAACAACACAAACCCTTTATATATTAATGTAACGTCCCTGACCGTTTGACCGACGAAGAGGACGCTACTATCACCAAACATACGGGAAAATAGCCCCATGAAGATGAACAGGCATATAGTGCTGAAATAAAAACTTAAAACATAAAAAATGCTAAGATGCATACCCCTTCACATGCATAGCGGAATCAAACATACATTCATTCAAGCATCCACATGTTCATCATATTCATTATTCAGTAAATATAAATGCAGAGACAAAATAGTTAGGAATACTCATATTAAAAAGGACTCGTCCCGCAACCAGCTACGTCACTGCAATGTTCCACCCAACCATAGGCCAACGTTCTCATCAATATCTCAGCAACACTGCCACCCCCGAGCTAGGCATGATTCCTCAAGGAGTAAGGGTCAAAGCAGGCTTACACGTAGCCAAGATACACAAATCAACCAAGCCCACATAGTAGGGTTTAACGGGTCGTCAAGGAGTTAGGGAAGGCTAAATGCTAAGCTGGTGGCATCAACAGAGAGCTAAGGATGCCTACACCAGAGCTAACCCTAACTTATAAGACATCCACACACCCAACACCAGGAATCAATCCTTTCTCTGTTTCACAGTCCTTCAGGCCCTGACTTCCCTTTCCAATATTCTTCAAGGGTTGTGGAGAATAAATCCAGCAGTCTCACTCTGTCTGAGTGGCTCCAAACACCAGTCTCTCAAGCATACCTAGACTCTAATCCTATTCTCAACGGTCAGAAGACCAACCATTGCATACCATAGTAAAACAACAGTTCACAGCTCTGTGAAGGAGGTGAAGACAACAGGGTGACAACCCCAAACGACAAGGTGAACACAAATCAGGTCAAACACGATGATTCAGAGTTGTTCTTGGCCCTAGCATGGCCAAAACAACTCAGCAATAACCCACCAAGGTACTTGCATACACATCAACCTAGAACTAGGGTAAGTCAATAGAAGCCCCAATCATATAAGGAAACAACGGCAGCATTACATGTTCTGCAAAAAGGGAAAGAAGCCAGATTCCCAACACTAAGCCCACAACACATGATCCTTCATGCAATCGCTGGAGAAAATTACACAAAACAGAAAATGGAAAAAGCAACAGACTCCCAATTTAGGCGTGAGAGAAAAAGACATAGCCAACAGTCACAGTTCAGCATTGAACCACAAGGAAAAACCACAACAATCTTCAGCAAATGCCACATTGTAAAGGAAAACACAGTCAGCAATGCATTGAGGAGACTGCAACCAGCATTCAGTGAGGGAACCGCTGCAGTCTCCAGCTCACGATCCACTATGAAGGATGGAACAATACCCAGTCCAATAATGTGTGGAGGAAAGAAATCAGTTCTCTGTGTGGATGGAAGGAACACAACCACAGACCAACAAATGCATGAGAGAGGGAAGGCGAACCCCCAAACAATGGAATGTGGATTATTTTAACTCAGTCCGCGTGAAGGTGAATGAACAGCCACGATCAAGATAGTGGATAGGCCAAACGATGTGTCATGGAGAGAGTGCAGGCGTGAGCGTAGTGGTTTCCTGCTAGCCCATAGCTGCCCCCACTAGCAACAGGAACTAAGGTGGGCGACGCATGGCAAACTCCCAATGGCCCCCATGGGTTAGAAAACCCCCCCTTAACCTTAGGAATCATGCCCTTTTCGTTTAACGTTGCACCATCGTAGCTGGCTGTAGGTTTATTTTCAATTGATGTGCATACTTACATGATGCCAAAACTATAGTGTGCCGGATATCACGATGTGCCATCGGCAACGATCCCTATTGCCGAAACATAACACAGCCAAATCGATGGTGGGGATTTCGCCTTTAGCTCCACACCATGATTCATTACAATATATACATCATGTACCTTTTAATGCAAACGAGGTCAAAACCGGGGCATTACAATTAAATCTATGATTTGCGGTGGGGTATAAAACTTGTAGGAAACAAAGTATAGAGTGGAGCCAATAGAAGACTTGTTGATGGAAGGAAAGATATATAGTTTTGAAATAATGTGTATCATTCATGACTCAATTATTATTGTGAAGGTATGTCGCTTTTCAATTTACATTCATGTATAATATCTATTTTACTTTTCATTATTCTGGACAATGTAGTTACACTCGGTGCACTTTATTTTTATGTTTGCAAATTCTAGTTGAAGAAGAGGAAAACAATTGATCCAATAAAAAAAACATTTGTCCAAATAACCCAATTGATACAACTGGCTCTAGCATGAATAACAATTCCAACAAATAATGATAATCCATATTTAATTTTGATGTTAATGCAAGCTAATGTAGCTTGTTATATATTTTGAAATAATTTGTTTGAAAATCAAACATTTTGTATAATAATGTACTAGACATCATGTCCAAATTGAAAAACAACGGGTTACCAATAAGTGTAATAATTGCATGCATGTTTACATTTTGATTATTGGTATCTCTATGTTGTCCTATTTCGTATGACAAATGCATTTTTATTCATATATAATAAAATAAATTTTTTTATTCTATTGCATTTTTCAATGTTATTGTCAAATCTTACATGTGAAATGGTACATTGGAAATCAAATGTATGGATGGTTAAATATAACAATATATTCTTGCACCTATTATAAAAAAAAATCCAAACAAACCCAATAATTAAAATTTAAATGAATAGTACTATAAAAAAATCTTTCAATTTCTAAAAATAATGGAATCACATATATATATATATATATTTGACTGCAATTTCAATAGTCGTTGTTCAAACAATCATATGTGGTTCTTTTGATAATTGATGGCTCTGTGGTGCATCTACCATTACACTACTAAAACTTACAAACAAAATCATTAAAAATGAAATGAATAGTACTATAAACAAGTATTTCAATTTTAAATGAATAATGGAATAAAAAAATAAAAATAATATATGTGTGTGTGTGTGTGTTTGATTGAAATGTCAGTAACCATTGTATGAAGAATTTTATACGGTGATTTTGGTAATAAATGGTGCCCCAATGCATTTATGCAAACTCTCCACACCGCTACATCTAATAAAAATCTCTACATCGGTGCATTTATGTACTTTAAATGCACAGGTAAATTTTGAAATAATGTTCCAAATGCTAGATTGCTTCACCAGTGCGTTTTCATTTGTTTTTTTGCATTGGTGCATGCCAATGCTTTATATGCATCGATAATGATGAAATCTTATATGAAGTGGTGCTTTATATGTGTTTAATCCCCCTGGTGCGTTTGAGTTTTTTAAAAGTATCTTGTGATTTTGATAGATTATAAGCATGAGTGTGTTACACAATTTAATCCATTGGTGCACTAATATCAAGCAACTGCACCACTAAAGAAAAAAAAATGTATGGGGCGTACGATGTGACATATCGTGTTGGTGCATTTGTTATGTACAAAATCATTGATGTGTATAATCTATATGCAAGCACCAGTGTGGCATTGAAATTATGTTATTTTCTATGCTCGTTGGGTTTGAATGCACTGGTGCAGATACTTTACATTGTACAACATTGGTTTGTTGGGTTATGTAACGCACCAGTGCATCAATGTTGAACTAAGTGCACTGATAAAAAACATCCTCTACAACATTTGTGAGTGAATATTTGTTTATTCATAAAATATATCTATTATAACCTATGTTAAAACATACTCTACCATTTTCATAGGTTGTAGCGGAGGTTTTTTTCACCATTTTTTCCAATCTTGTAACACTAAAATCCTCTGTTATGACCTCTACTACAGGATCTTTTTCTTGTAGTCCATATCTCTGAAAATTCATTGATCTATATTGTCTTTAGAACCAATGTTTTTTTATTGATGTGTATGGGTGCATGTGGATAAAAGTGAAGCATTGTACCTTTTTATAATAAACGATTATGTGTTTTTTTGGCTCTTGGTCGGTGCATTTTTACACCCACACACATCGGTACATAGAATTATGCATCACACACCAACATGTTTTGATGGGATATATATATATATATATATATATATATATATATATATATATTGAGATATAAATTTCCATATGTGCACGCAATAGTGTGGCGCACTACTAATTCAATGCTCTTACAACCTTGATTGAACTAGACCAGATTTTTGTAAAACACACCTATGCATGTTTGATGTTTAGGTGCACCAATAGAAAAAATCCACTAAAACATTTTCCCTCCCACTCTCCACTAGCGACCTCTTCTATAAACAGGTGAATGGGACTTTTTGTGCAAGATCCACAAAAACCTTTGCTAGAAGATCTTTTTATTGTAGTTTTTATTTAAATAGATGCATACCAATAATTTGTTTACATTTTAATATTATGATACAAAATCAAGTTACTATATTTACATTCATAGTAAATATACATAAGTATCAACAATCACTGTTACAGTTGCATTGGGTATTTAAATACAAATTGCACATGGATAATTACAAAAAGTACTCAATTTTAAAGAAATGATATGCATAAATATTTATAAAATACTTATATGTTTAATCTAAATTTGTTCCTACAAAATAATGGAGCATCATTGAACCACCCATCCATGTATTTCCAAGAGTTCGTAGTCACTCAACTCTTGTAATCAACACCAAGATGAACCTATTCTTCTAGAGGTCAAGTAGCTTGGGTATATTCCTTCATGAATTGTCTTGTAATCAACACCAAGACGAACCTAGTCTTCTAGAGGTCAAGTTGCTTGGGTGTATTTCTTCATGAATTGTCTTGTAATCAACACCAAGATGAACCTAGTATTCTAGAGGTCAAGTAGGTTGGGTGTATTCCTTCATGAATTGTCTTGGATGGATTATGATCTCTCTTATTCTCAGAGCCCAAAAATTTCTTTACCATATTTAAGAAATTCTTGTTCAAAAATAACACATGCATCCCATGCTAAAATAATAGCATTCCCCTTGAAAACCATAAAGGATTTCCCTTCCTTAAATCTCAACGTATGTTATGTTTTCTCTTAGGAAAATTCACCCCTTGTGTCTTCCATTTCATTCATTTATTTTGAGGGCGTACTATTTTTACAAATTCTTTAGGTTAAATGGAAACATGACACCTCTCCAAGTAGTTAGGGTTTTTAAAGAATTATCTCCTTTATATTTAACAATAATTCATAATTAATTCGTAAATATATCTCCCTATGTTTCCTTTCCCTCCTAGAAATATTGTTGATATATTTGTAACTTTGGAATGTATTCAGTTATGTATTTCATATATTGTATTTGATCAGTCCCCGATGTTCCTATCGGGAGAATCATTAATGTAAACAAGTCATCTAAAGTCATAGAGGTTAACCCTCCTCGTTGAATAGGGGGAAAGTCCCCGCTGTTGTGGGGCACTATGGTTATTAGACTCTCCTAGAGAAGTCGGCCCTCATGAGTTAATGTCAAGTAGAAAACTAGTATAAATAGAGAGTGAGCCTCTCTATTTTAAAACATACACTCACACTCAGTTGTAGCGCATGAGTGAGAGAGAGAAGAAGCTGGGATAAGAGAAAGAGATACAACTTCTGTCGGGAGATCATCTTTGTATCTTTGGTTTTACTTTTGGTGCTCATTATATCTCTGAGGAAGTTGTGAGGTTTTATCCTTTATGGTTTCCCCGAGAAAAATCTTTGTGTCCATTGTCTCTTGTGATTGATTATTGTGCTTGCTATTCTCTCAAATAAGATCCTAAGATCATATTGCTTAAAAGATAAAAATCTAACATGGTATCAGAGCTAACCTGAGAAGAAGACACTGTGCAGTTGTGGAAGCTAGGGATTTTTACTTTTTGGTCTCTCTCCACAATCCATCAACAAAAGAAGGCTAGGATGAATCTCCATTAAAGGGAACATATTTTTGTCGAAGCAGAATCTGATTCTGAGCACTTTTAGTTTTTGACCTACCACTACATTGGGAAATTAGGGTTTTTCACTGAAGAGGAATTTTTGACTGAGCCCAGGCTAGGATTACTGTCCTCCTCAAAATCGAAGTTTAGAGACAAAAATCAAGGTTTTTGGTTGAGTAGATCTTGGGAAAGTCAAACCCTAATTTTCCCTAGAACTAGAAAACCAGCACTGTAGAAGATCAGCTCCAGATCCAGTTTTCAGATTCTCAAATTTGTGAGATCTAAATCTTTTGTATTTCCATTTGAGGTTCTCAGTTAAGATGTCTCATCACACCAAGCTTGATGGAAATATTGAGGGAGTTGATAACTTTTGATTGTGGAACTATAGGATCTCCCTGGTCCTGGAAGAAAATGAGTTGGACTCTTACATCAGTGAAGAGGTTTGAGTTCCAGAGGGAGATGAGGCTAAGCCCTTACACAAAAATAAATTGGTCATGCCTAAGAGTATTATTGCTGATTCAATCAAGGATCACCTCATACCACAGGTTTCCTCCCTAAAGACACCTAAAGAAATGTTTGATTACCTAAGCAAGCTATTTGAAGGGAAGACCATAAACCGAAAGATGACTTTGAGGACCCAGTTGAAGAGTGTGAAGATCCAGAAGGAAGAGACCATACAGTCATACTTTACAAGGGTCTCCCATATCAAAGAACAACTTGAAGCAGTAGATGAAGAAGTGGAGAATGTAGAAATTATGATGGCCTTTCATTCAAGGGATTTGTGCTAGAAAAAAGATAGTAACCTTCAGTAGGCTGTGGGAGGAATGCTCTCAAGAAGAAGCTCGAATAGTATCTCAAGAAGAAAAGATGGGAAATGAAGATCAAGCTCACAGTACACATAAAGAAAAATAGAAGGGGCCATCATCATCCTAAAGGTAAGCATTTTCATGCTAGAAGAGAACTATCTAGTATTAGATGCTACACATGTGATGAGAAAGGAAACATCTCCAGATACTGTCCTAGAAACAAAAGTGGCTCTCGTAAGAAGAAGAGAAGTAATAAAACACATCATGCTCACACTATAGAGGATGATGAACCTCCCAAGAAGAGAGCCAAACAAGAAAGTGAATATTCTTCAAGTGATGAAGAATATTTTTTGATATCTTCCCTTATGGGAATAGTATGACATGGAAGCAATGATTGGTTCATAGATAGTGGAGCTTCCAATCATATGACGGGATTCAAATAATCCTTTGTGAAACTATCCAAACATGAGTCACCCAAAAAAGTGAAACTTGCGGATGACTATCAATATCCCATAAAAGGTAGTGGTAAATCGTCCTATAAGATAGACTCTCGAAAGTCTATAAAGATGAAGGATGTCTTGTTTGTACCAGGACTAAAGAAGAACCTTTTGTCCATCTCTGCATTAGATGCAAAAGGAATGAGGGCTGCATTTGTAGATGAACAAGTACTTATGTGGCCAAAGGGAAATACTATAGATGATGTAGTTGTTATCCGAGAGCAAGAGAGAGGATTATATAAGCTAAAGGGCCAACCAGAACAAGCCTTTCTCCATGATTCAATAAAACCAAATGATCTTTGGCATAGAAGGCTTGCACATGTACATTATAGGGAACTACCACTTCCAAGGAAAGTTGTTGAAGGTCTTCCACAAATACAAGAAAACCATGAAGGTGTATGCAAAGGATGAGCGAAAGGAAAGAACACAAAGAAGACATTTCCAAGTAGCGAGAGCAAGGTAAAAGGAATATTGGAAATCATCCACTCCAATGCATGCAGTCCAATGTCATCCAGTTCTCTAAGAGGGTATGTATATTATGTTTTCATTGATGACTTTTCTAGAATGACATGGATATATTTCTTGAGGAACAAGGATGAAGTATTGATAAAGTTCAATGAATTCAAAACCTTGATCGAGAACCACACAGAGAAGAAAATCAATACCTTTCGATTAGATAATGGTGGATAATTCACATCAAATGAATTCAAGGAATTATTCATAGATTTAGGGATTAAGAGGGATTTGACCACTCCATATAATCCACAACAGAATGGAGTTGCAGAAAGAAAAAATCAAATAGTTATGGAAGCAGTTAGGGAAATGCTTCATGACCAATATATTCCTATGCATCTATGGGCATAAGCTTCTAGGACAGTTGTGTATGTACAGAACCATACTCCTCATAGAGTACTCGATAACAAGACACCTAAAGAAGTATTTTCTGGAAAGAAACTAGAAGTCAGTCATCTCAGAATATTTGGCTGTCCAGTGTACATACACATTACAAAAGAAAAGAGGACAAAGTTAGATCCTTCAAAAAAGAAGGGTATATTCGTGGGATATAGTGAAAGCTTGAAGTCTTACAGAATATATTTCCTAGGATTCAAGAATACCAACATCAGTAGAGATGTGACATTTGATGAAGACTCAGCTTACATCAAATCTAGAAAGAAACCTATTGAAGGCCGTGAAGAAGCAGAAGTACCCAGAATTCAAGATACAGCTATGAACGAAGAAACTCAAGAAGAAGATCGAGAAATAGAAGAACCTAAAGAACCTATAGATCCACCTCAAGAGAAGAATCCTCACAAGAGGAAATATGCATGGATACGAGAGGCTATCCAAGGTGCAAAGAGATATGGGGCTCTGGAAGAAATGCATAGAGAAAGGAAGAGAACCAGATCCTACCTCGGATATGTATCCCTATTTTTTGACATCATTGATAAAGAACCTTCCAACTATGAAGAAGCGGAAGAGAAGAAAGAATGGAAGGATGATATGATCGAGGAGTACCAGTTGATCATGAAGAATGATGTCTGGGATGTTGTTCCTAGACCAGAGGGGAATTCCGTTGTAACTTCCAAGTCGATCTACAAGATCAAGCATGCTACACATGGTAGCATAGAGAAATATAAAGAAAGATTTGTGGCTCATGGTTTCTCCCAGAAAGAAGGAATAGATTATGAAGAGACTTTTGCACCTATAGACAGATACACTTCCATTAGATCAGTACTTTCTCTGGCTACAGTAATGAAATGGAAGATACACCAGATGGATGTCAAGACTGCCTTCTTGAATGATGTAGTGGAAGAGGAAGTGTATGTTGAGAAGCCACTCGGTTTTGAGACACATTCCAGGAAGAATCATGTGTGCAAATTGAAGAAATCCATGTATAGGTTGAAATAGGCACCCAAGACATGGTAGAGAAGAATTGATAGCTTCTTGACTAGTTTTGGATTTACCAAGAGTAAAGTGGATTCCAACCTTTACTACAAGGTTGAGGAAGGGAATCTATTGATACTCTTACTATATGTAGATGAACTATTTGTAACAGGTCAGGATGGGTTGATTGCTGACACAAAGAGGAAGCTTTCTTCCGAGTTCGAGATGAAAGACTTGGGTATGATGCATTACTTTCTAGGCATGGAGGTGTGGAAAAATGCAGATGGAATATCCCTAGGAAAAGGGAAGCATGTAGTAGAGATCCTGAAGAGGTTAAAGTTGATGAAATGCAAGTCCATGACCACACCTATCACATCGAACCTAAAGCTATTGAGCGATGCCTCATCAAAGTTGGTTGATGCTATAATGTATCATCAGATGATTGGGTCCTTGATGTACCTAAAGAATACGAGACCAAACATTTTATTTGCTGTGAACACATTGAGCCAGTTCCTGACAGGTTCGAAACATGTTCACATGATTGCTGCAAAGCATATTCTGAGGTACCTGAAGGGTACATTTGACTGTGGGCTCAAGTATGAGGCAAGTCAAAAGATTAACCTAGATGGTTATGTGGATTCATATTGGGCAGGAAGTGCCATTGATAGGAAGAGCACTTCAGGGTGCTGCTTTAGAATGGGATCAGTTGTGATCTCCTAGTTTAGTAGGAAGCAGTCCTGTGTGGCACTGAGTACAATTGAAGCAGAGTATGTTGCATATTGTTTGGTTAGTTGTGAGGCAATATGGTTGAGAAAACCACTGTCTAATTTGTTTGATCTCCAGTTGGATGCTACTTGTATATATTGCGACATTAACCAGAGTTGTGTGAAGTTGTCGGAGAACCCAGTGTTCAATGACAAGTTGAAGCGTATCGAGATCAAATATCACTATATCATGGATATGGTGCAGAGAGGAGTAGTGAAGCTCCAATATGTTACGGTGGATGAATAGATAGCTGATGTGTTGACTAAGCCATTAGCAAGAGTGAAGTTTGAGTACTTCCGGGAGAATCTTGGTGTTCTACAGATAAAGGTTCCTTCCAAGGGGAAGTGATAAGTCTGTGTGCCTTTTTGACATGGTGGTAGGATTCGTTCCTCCCATGGTCATATGTAAGTGATGTGCCCTTCTGACATGGCAGCAGGATTGGTTCCTCCCATGGTTAGATGTAAGTGTTGTGCCCTTCTAACATGGTGACAAGATTGCTTCGTCCCATGGTCAGATATAAGTGTTGATGATACATCCAGTATGAAAAAGGACTGGCTCTATGATGATACATCCAATATGAAAAAGGACTGGCTCTCTGATGATACATCCAGTATGAAAAAGGACTGCCTCTGTGATGATACATCCAGTATGAAAAAGGAATCTCTTTGTGATGATACATCCAATATGAAAAAGGACTGGCTTTGTGATGATACATCTAGTATGAAAAAGGACTTTCTCTGTGATGATACATCCAGTATGAAAAATGATTGGCTCTATGAAGCTACACCCAACATGAAAAAGGGTTGGCTCTGTAGAGGACTACCCCCAGTATGAAAAAGGACTGGCTCCGTAGAGTTACATGTAGCATGAAAAAGGGTTGGCTTTGCCGATGAAGACCTACATGGGGGCTAGGCCTACAACCAACATGAAAAAGAGCTGGCTCTGTATAACTTCCTGTGACGAGTAGAATTGAGAGATAGAACCATTTGTTCGAGATAGTGGAAGTAGTAATGATCCAACTTTGATGATAATCCATATTTGATGATGATCCAGTGACGAAGAATTGTGTCGAGAGAATACCTTCCTAGTTAAGAGGGAGTGTTGATGTATTTGTAACTTCAAAATGTATTCACTTATGTATTTCATATATTGTATTTGATCTGTCCTTGATGTTCCTATCGGTAGAATCATTAATGTAAACAAGTCATGTAAAGTCATACAAATTAACCCTCCTTGTTGATTAGGGGAAAAGTCCCCGCAGTTGTGGGGAAATAGGGTTATTAGAATCTCCTAGAGAATTCGGCCCTCGTGAGTTAATTTCAAGTCAGAAAGTAGTATAAATAGAGAGTGATCCTTTCTATTTTAGAACATACACTCACATTCAGTTGTAGCGCATGAGTGAGAGAGAGAAGAAGCTGAGATAAGAGAGAGAGAGAGACAATTGCTGTCAGGAGATCATCTTTGTATCTTTGGTTTTAATTTTGGTGCTCATTCTATCTCTGAGGAAGTTGAGGGGTTTTCTCCTTTATGGTTTCCCCGAGGAAAATATTTGTGTCTATTGCCTCTTGTGATTGATTGATGTGCTTGTTATTCTCTCAAATAAGATCCTAAGATCATATTGCTTAAAAGATAAAAATCTAACAAATACTTGGCTCCAGTTTCTTATGGGTCTAGTCCATTATCGTGTTATATTTATATATATTTAAATAATTTATTCGCACACAACTAACTTGTTCATGTTTTCTATTGTCTCAAATTTCATTAAATATAAATTATAATAATGTACTTAGGCAAACTTATATCAAAATAGCTTAGGGATAAACAATGTGGATATTACATCAACACCATGAGCTGTTATAGTAATTGGAGACTCCAAATTATCCTTATAATCTTTAACCAATATACCAATTTCCTTGTAGACATCATAATATAAGTTTATTTGAAAGGCCCCCCACTCCTAGGTTCTTTAGGGTTGGTAATTGGCCTATCCTTTCTCTACAAAATATTTCACATAAAGTTTTTAGTACAATATTCTGCTACATCTCCTAAACCATAACGAGAGATACATATTTACCATTACAAAATTCATTGACTAGCGCATTCTATATTTATAAGATAGAACTCCCTTTAAGTTTGTCCTCGGGTAGTTGCCTAAGTGGCTTAGAAACTTGTCATTGCACAACTGAATGGGGATGCTTGAGATTCTTACCTCAATAGGTATTGACTTCATTACCTCTGGCTAAGGGTCAAAGAAAGGAACCACATCTTTAAGGAATGCATATTGGATCGTCAAAACCATATTTTTCTCATAATGTTTACATTCTTCCTTGCATATAAAAATTAAACTTAGCCACCCTTTACATGGGATATGAAAGGATAGATTGTAAACAATTAGAGGTTCTGATTTGTAAGTGATCCAACCATAAAGAGTGACTTCTAATAGGTTAACCCTGAAAAAATGCCCCACAACTAACTCCTTCCAAATTGCAAGACCTCCTAAACCCTTACATCTCCCCCCACAACCATTTCAACCTTCCCATCTTTCCTCTTAATCACCTTATTTCCTTGCTTCGGGTTTCTCTGCACCTTATTTCCACAACCCTGAGAGTTTGAGGACGAGTGCCACATAAATTTTGTAATTCTAAGTAACTTCTAATAAATCCCAAGCACGACTTGGAATCACCCTTAGCCAAAACATATTTAAATCCATGAACTTCCAAAGACATGGATTCCACCGATGGAGGTTGTTGGTATCAAAGAGGAATAGTCAAGAGTGAATAGATGATCTGTGTTCCTTGTAAAATTCACCCTCCCACCTTGTTAGGAAAATAGGGTCCGAAATATTTAATGAATTCATTTGATATCTCTACTGAATCAACCATAGGTTATATGTCCCTAAGGTTTTTCTTAGTAGAAGTGGATCCATTATTAGCCCTAAACTCATCACTCCAAGTGTGAAAATCATCCCCTTCAGTAGTAGGGACCCTTGATTCGATGGCCAAAAATGACCACACATGATCCAAAGGATCTGAACCGAAATCAACCATCTCTACATTAAACTTAAAGGAGTTTAGAGCACCTTTGTAACCTACAGTTTCGAGAGGCTTCCAACCCATGTGACATGATGAACTAGACTTCTCGTTAGAAGGTATTCATCTTATTCAACACCATTTTTTCTATATCGATTTATTAATTTATAAAATTCTATTTAATATAAGTCAGCTTGTATCTGTAATTGTATTTGTATTTTATTTTATTCATAATATTATTTTCATTTTCATTTCATAATAAGATAATATAAATATAATTGATTTAATAATNTAGGTCGAGCAAAACATCACCGAGATATCCAAACGAGAGCATGTCTCAACAAAATTGAACCCAGATAAATAGAATGGAATTCATTTAGCCCCACAAAGAAACCAACCACCATATCCTTGACAATTATCTTTTATAATTTTTATTATATATTATTATTCTTATTGATAATTTATTGTTATTTTATTTATTTTATATAGTTATAATTATTTAAATTTAGTTTTTCAATCTTTTTAAAATGTATTGATATAGACACATTAAACCGTTTTAAATATAATTATACTAGCGATTATCAAAAACAATTTTGTATCTAATAAATATTCAATTATACACATCAATCATTTAAAAATATGTGTTCATACTTGGAAGTAAATTGTATTTAATATTATAAATGATTCTTATGTCATTATTGTGTATGGATTATTTTGATTACATATAGTAGACGAAAGCTAATACGTAAATTACTTTATGTAGAATAAAAATAACACTAATGAAAACAGCGGCAAGACGATTCATTGAGTCCTTGCTAGCCTGAAAGGAAGGGAATAATAAGAATAATGACTTTATTCTCTCTCAAACTAGCTTCATTATTACACTATTGAAATTATAGATATATTTTTAAAATAAACTATATAAATTATATAAATTTTAATTTTTTTTTTATTAAGGTGAGAATGTTTTGTTTATGCATCAAATATTTTAGGAATGGAGGGTAACTACACGCTTTCATCATATATCCTGGAATATCTGGTTGGGTTGAGTTTTATTACTTTCTCCCATATTAAAAGACCTCCCTCGGTTCATGACAACAATTCATATTGGATGACTACGAAAGATTTTGGGTTGGGAAGTTGTTGGGTTGAGGAGTGAAATTATTATATTTCATGTATTAAATACATAGGTTACACACTTAACAATAGTATGAATAAACTTATCTGGTCTCCAAACTCTTTAACGGGTACTATCTCTGCTATGTTTGCTTATAATGTGATTTCTAAAGAACATACATATATTGTTCCCATATGGTGGCATAAGAAGATTTGGAGTTGGCACATCCATTTGAAATTGAAGTGTTTTTTTTAGTATTTTCTTAAAAATTGTTTGAAGACTTGGGACAATCTCTTATCTAGAGGTTGGATCAGTCTAAATTTGTGTTCTCTATGCAAGGAAGGTATAGAATCCATTGATCATCTTTTTGTTTAGTGTTTCTCAAATTTGGAAAAATATTTATAAGTGTTGAATATTGAACAAACTTGGGGAAGGTTGTCTCTTGAACATAATTTTCAGCATTAGGTTATTAATTGTCTAAATATATAACTTTACCGATTTTCATTTCTTGGGGAATTTGGAATTCAAGAAATGCATATGGAAATCAATTTAGCTTTGGAGGAAATTTGTATTAAAATTATGAGTATGTATAAAGACTACCAGTTAGCAAAAAGTACAAATCCAAAGAGAAGAATGGTATATGATATTACTTTTTTTGAGAATGTTATGGGTTTATTTGATGGAGCCACATAGGATGGGATATGTGTTGCTGGAGTTCTTCTCTCACTTAATGAGACCCATATTTTCAAATTAAAGTTGAATTGTGGATGTTTCTCTAATACTAAAGCTGAATTACTTGCATTGTGGTGTTTATGTAAGGCGGCATTAACTTTTGGTATTGATTCTATTAAGATCTTTGGAGATTCATTGATAATCATAAAATGCGCAAAGGATCAAGGCAATCTATCAGTTCCATCTCTAACAAATTCATGTTGGAAAATAAAAAAATATTTTCATATTTTCATAGTATTGAGATAAGGCATATCAATCGAAAAAATAGCAAAGAAGCGGACTTGTTGTTAAAATATGATATGTGCAATGAAGAAGGATTTCTAATATGGGAATAATATGTTGAGATGTAATTAGGTCATGTTGTTCTTATGTTTCACATGTTTGTACTCTAACTTGCACACAAGCAACAAACCACCACACAAAATTGGTTAATAAGCTAACAATTCAGTGGTTTGAAATGGGACTGTTTTATACCCTTTTACATTCTTATATCAGTCTTTATATGCACACTTATTTTGTAACTTATTCACTGCTTTAACTTTGAAAAGTTGTGTTACTAACCTCCTTGGAATTGATACATGGACTTATGTCTAAAGAAGTGGATGATTATTGTTTATGATGAACATGTGAATGGTTGAACCTATATTGTTCCTAAACTTCTTTTCAAACCTAATATAATTTTTTTTATGCAGAGTATTGCTCATATAAAGTTTGTAATTGGTGCATGATTGAAGTGGATATAATACCACACATATGTTATCACTTATCTTTGCTCATGCAGTTATACCTTGGGATGATATAGATGATATGTTGTTGGATTCACATTGGTATGCCTATGTATATACTCTTGTAATGTGTTATTGGTTTCTACCATATTTTATTTATCTTTTGCTCGCATTCAAACTTGTAATTACTCACACGGAATATAGTTGGCATATTGTTGAATTCATATAAGAACTAATATTGTAAATCAATTTATTGTATATTTGCACTTGGTTTTACCTTATCACATATAATTATTGCATGATGTATGTATGGGTTGATCGAAGTGGATGCACTTAGTAACTACATTACATTATTCATATTCAAGCTCATAGTACATTTTCTTCACTTATTAATTTGACTCCAATAAGGCTCTTGTCACTAACATTCTTCAAAGAAATATCTTTTAGTGTTTTAGTGTCTTTCGAGAGTTGCAATAGGGATCTTCCCTAGGAGGTTTCGACTTCCGAAGTAGTTAAGGCTAAGTGACTAAGGTGACAATGGTCACTTTTCTCACATATGCTTATCGGTGGCTAGACCTACCATTTCAATAAGTAACATTTTGGAAATCTTATTTTGGTCTTGAAAATAACTGTAAATCAGCCAATCTAGTCATCTAGGATAAAAATAAGTTCATTTTTGAAACTCTGGTCATCCCTTTTATCTTGTATGGTTGTGAAGTATGGGAGCGCAAAATTTCTAGAGAATCTTGGAGGAATATTGAGCAAATACAAAAGCGTCTTATAACTTATAACATCGAAATTAAAATCAATACACCTTAGCCTATTATCTTCGTAGAAGTGGGTCTTTCCCCAATTGACATCATTTCTATGACTAGGTACATGATGTACAAGCATAAGATAAATAACATGGGAAACAAGAGACTTCCTAAAATTTCTTTAAACTCAAGTCAAAACCAAATACGCCTCAAACGGTGTTGGTGTAAAGATACCATGGCTTGGTTAAACGATGGCGGCATTAATGAAAACAACATTTTGCAAAACATTGACAATGTCAAAACTATTATTACTTCTAATTTTAAAGAGAAATTATTGTGTGAGGAAAATTTAGCGGTTAAGAGAAAATTAAGATACTATATGGACGTCATTAATCCTAACTTGGAAGATCAAAAGTGTCTCTTAGTAGTAACTAGTTCACAGAATAAAAAATAATATAGACAAGATTAGAACGAACTCTGATGAACTCCATAATGAAATGGGGCGTTGGTTTATTCCTAAACTCCATGGGTGGAAAGGGTTTTCCATCTGTGTGAGTCTATGAGCATTGAGGATGAAAATCACTTTCTCTTAGAGTTCCTTTCTTACACCCACATTAGATCTAAGTTTCATAGTATTTGCTACAATAGAAACCGTTATAACCTCCAAACTTGCGAAAACTATATTGAGCTTGGAAAGCTTCTCTGAAATATTTTTTAGCACACGAACAAGATTTTAAAGTAAACCAAGTATTATCCTTCTTAAGGTATGATAGACCAAAGTTAGTATGAGTGGACATTAATCATCATCATCGTCATCATTAAACAATTATTGAAAAGCTAAAACCCCAACTTAGCTCATGCATGCATGATTTATGCTTTATGCTTTTGCATGCTATAATAATTGAATTGAACTTGGATTCTAATAAAAGAAATAAAGCTAAAGTGAGAGTTAATTACTATTTCTAACACTCCATCTTAATTAGGCTCAAATGGTTCTTGGATAGGTAAATCGTTGAATTGTTCTCATAGTAGCTTGTTGTTGGTCCTTCTTGATTTTGCTAAAGACCTTCCAAAACTCTATGTAACGAGATAGCTTGACATTTCATTGATATTGCTTCTACATATTTTTCTTTTGTTAATGAAATAGTCACAATGGGATGCTTCTTGGATTCCCATGAAATGATCCCTGATCCAGGATGAAAAACATCACTGAAAGTGCTCTTCATGTCATCGAGGCCTTCTGCAAATTCATTGTCATTAAAACCTGTCAAAACATCATACTCAGTGCTTGAGTATACAAGCCCATAGCTTCAAGTCCTTGTAACATATTGTAAGATCCTTTTGCCATCTTTCCAATGCAAGTGTTTGTCACAATCCATAAACCTAGAAATCAAATTGACTATATACATAATATAGGGTCTGGTAGCTATGATATACATGAGGATTCTTACAAGTCTCTTAAATAGTGTTGGATATACTTCCGGATTGTCATCTTTGTTACTCAACTTTGTACCTGTTCCCACTGGTCTAGGTGTGAGTTTGCAATTAAGGATTCTGAATCGCTTAAACAAATCATTAAGATATCTACATTGACAAATAAATATGCTAAGCAAGAACTTCAACAAACCTACATATGTCATATCAAACTCTTTCTTCCTTGTTTCCTTCAACTCATTTACTCACAAATGTGCTTAGATATTTTGATTCTTCAATTGTTGTAACTTTAAAATCAAGTTTGTTGAGTGGAGATCTCAATACGCTTTCAACTACCCTATGATCTTCAATCTGTTCATCATAGATATTCATCTCATTAGCTATCCCATGACTTGGGTCATAAAGAATCCACTCTATATGACTCTTTGATCTTTAAATCTTCAAAATCTCTTTTTTTTAATATTTTAAAGTTTAGTAGTTTGTATCTTACTAGCGCCTTGGTAACTAGTGGCCAAAATAAGAGGTTTTATTGAAATTTCTTTCACTAGGCAATGATCTTAGTATTAAATCTATAATAAAATTACAATACTTTATTTGAGTAAGTATTTATAATTTTTGAAAAAAATAATATCTACGTACTTTAGTTGAGAATAAGGAAATATCTTTAACTTTGTAAAAAATATTAAAACAAAATTATATATGATTTTAAGTTATTTTTTTAATTAATAATTATTTTAAATAAAAAATTCTATAATAAAACATTTTTTTCAAAATTAAATTAATTTTAAAAAACTAATTTTTTTTTCAAATATTTCAGTGAAAAATAATTCAACGAAGAGCTACTCAGAACTTTAATTGCTCTCAAGTAGTCTTCAAAATTGAACTCTTCAAGCCCTCCCAAAGGGTTCTAGCCCTTCCAAGAAGTGTAAAGTTAAAATTGCCCTTCAAAAAAAAATTAAAATTTGAATTTTACCCTTTCAATCAAGAGGGGCATAATTTATATCAACATTCCAAAAGAAAGGCAACATTTGCAATTACCCATCCATATCAATTTGACATCCATCACAAATTGGGGAGAAGTAGATTTATGCATTGGTATAGAGAGGTGTCATTGGGCACATGATATGGAGAAATAATGGTTATTAATGAAATGAAAAAAACAATTGTTGGTTCAAGAGTAGTCTTCAAATTGATGGGTGACATGATCATGATGCAATCTCACTCCATCATTCCAAACATTTGTGGTTTCTCACAAATGTAAAAATTACTTGACTTTACATCCTCTTCTCTTTAAATCCTCATCTCATAGTCATAACTAAGGATTATTGTGCATGTAGATCATCGCCTTATAATACGAATTGACGCAAAGAATAAGAGACAACTATAAGTAAGTCTTATATTAAATTTACCATATAAGTCTTTAATTAACACTATCAACTAAGATTTGGCACTTCAGATTGTTGTGATCTTTTTATCACTCCTTACCGATGTGATTCAAGGCATTCTTTGAAGGTGAAGTCCATAATTTTAGGTCTTCTTCCTCATTATCATGCCTTTTGGTAAGACAATAAAGAGGGTAGTGGCTTGCATCAGTATGGAAAATGATTTCGACATAGAGGTTATACACATTAATTGTTTTCATTAAATAACTTAAATTCCTACCCATGACTCTTGATTGAATGAATCGTGGACCTGTATGAATCACAACAAATTTTATAGCCTCGAGCCCTTAATTACTAGCACCTAGAACTTCTCAAATCCAGCTTTTAATAAACTTCTTTTGGTATTTTGGTTCAATCTAAAAGGTGGACCTTTGAGACTCACACATGTAGTGAGTTTCAATTGACTTAGGCTTGATTCCATTTCCCCTTCATTCCATACACTTATCCTTTCACGACAAGTATTGAACAAAAAAAATCATGCCCCTACCCTGGTTATGCCAACTTTGCTAACTTGCTTGGTATGTAGGAATTTTTTTTTAATGTTTTTTCAGTTGTGTATTATTTTTTCTTAGGTGCCCAATCCTTATCATTCTTACATCTCTCAAGCTTGGATTGCAAGTGAATGCCCCAATATGGTTATGGCATAGTCTATGTATTTTTTTTTGTATAATGAAGTGTGCTCCAACTAGAAAAAATACAATAGAATAGTTCTTATGTTACTGAATTGTAAAATTAATGATAGACATATGACAACTTAATGTGTGCAAAATAATTTTTATTGAAAATATATCATTTTTTCATGTAGATATTAAGGAGTGCTCAATTGTTTAAAATTGTAAAAATTAAAACTAACAATATTTATCTTTTGCATTTTTTTATTGAAAGGATTCAATTAATTTATGCTTGTCAATTGAAATACAATTATTTATTTTTCTGTTAACAAATACCCTTCAAATTGAAATTAAGACCTACCCTTCAAATTTGGTCACTCGGAGTCCCAAGAGCTACTTGCAATTTTAATAACTTCCTTTTTAAATATTTGTAAGAAAATAAAAATGTTGTCATACAAATAATTATCATTATAATTGACCGTCCAACAAGAAACCGCTGCTTAACCAATGGTTGGCCTGAAACAAAGCTTAAGGTTGCGTGGCTGTTTCTCATATAAATTGAACATTAACATCATAATGGGTGGTCATACAAGAAACCACTGCTTAACCAATGGTTGGCTTGTCTTCAGGAAATTAGCCAACTTCAAACGATACACGGCTAATAAACAGAAATGGCTGAGTTAAATCTACTTTACATAAGCCAGAAAAACGAAAACGAAGAGTGGTTTTCAGAATCTTTGGGAAGTACGAGTTCGTAAGTTACTTGACAATCTTATTGAATACTTAGTAACATATGGAAGTTACAACTCCGGCAATCACAAACTGTCATTCATTCGAAAAGTGTTATATTCATGTGGGGCTGTTTTATAAGCGTCAGTAAAAACGTTTAATGGCTTCCCAGCTATGTCGGATTTATTACATTCAAAATTTCAATTGATTGGTTCTGGTTTTCCGGAATTTGATGTTTATGGGTTGATCAGAAGAGGGCCAAAACCCAAAATCCAGAGACACAGTTTCCGCCATTGACATTATTCTGCTTAGGGTGGAAGTATACTTCCCATCTGATTTCTTCCCCATATTTTCAAACTGAAAGCTACACATAAATCCGGAGGGTTTTCGAGTGCTCCTTATACCGCATAATGAAAAAAACCTTGAGCAAGATAGTGTGTAATGAAGAAATAGATGATAGATTCCCGTGGCCCTCATAATTGTTTGAAATTTTTTGCACTCCTACTCTTTTTACTGGAATAAAACTCATCAAAATTGTCCTTTGAAGTTTGTCCCTCCATACATTCCCAACTGTATTACATTAAATTTTTTGGCAATCTGTTACTGTCAGCAATATTTAATTTTGAGGCAAAGTAATTACTACTGTAATAGAGCTTAAACGGGTTGGATTCATTGTTGGATTTATTGGTGAAGAGCTAGGAGTTTTTCATCAGTGAGCAAGGTTCAATTCCAACCAGGGTCTTACCTGGAGCCATGAGGGCACTTGAGGTAGTGGTAGCCTGTGGTTTTACCCAGAGAGATTGTCTTAAAAGATCTAGTGAGGGTGGACACATANTTCAATTTCAACCAGGGTCTTACCTGGAGCCATGAGGGCACTTGAGGTAGTGGTAGCCTGTGGTTTTACCCAGAGAGATTGTCTTAAAAGATCTAGTGAGGGTGGACACATAAGTGGATCAAATCCCACCCTGATGTCCTTCTAACATTTAGTGAAGTTCAGGTAGAGCAAACTCTCAAAAGAGGTTTAGTTCTCCAAGGCCACCCTAGATCAAAACCCTTTGCTACTACCAGGAGACATCTAAATCCAACCATGCTAAAAGTTGGTGCAACCCAAGCAAGATGGAATACTAAGATGTGGCAATTGCATTGTTGATTGAAAAGCTGGATAAAGTATTAAAGGGCATTTCAATTTATCAATTTCAAAATAATATATTTATATTTTAAATTGAATTGGATAAAAAAAACCTTTATTTTATACTTTTAAATGTGGGTTTTATTTGCTCTTAAACCCTCTGTACATCATTTTATTTACGCATTTTACAAATAAACCAAAGTTATATAGTTCACTAGTATATCCCTACAATTTTCTGGCATATGACAAATAAACCAAAGTTGAATGAACTAAGTATATATCCTTTTTATATAGTATATCCCTACAATTTTCTGGCATATGACAAATAAACCAAAATTGAATGAACTAAGTATATATCCTTTTTATATTGTGGTTCACATAAATTTCCAAGACTACCCTTGATTGTATCTACTAACTACTTTACAATCTAATGTCGTCTAATGATTTCATGGTTCTACTCATGGAGATCTGCTTTCCTGATACCTGAAAACCATCTTGGAGTGCATATATGAGTGATAGCTCGCCAAGAAACTTTTTATCACATGTATAAATAAAAAGAAGTCTGAATATATATAGCAACTTGAAATAAGTTTCAGAAGGAAAACTTTAGAAACAATAATTTATGAGATAAGTGGCAATGCAATACAACAATATGAAATTAGGTCAGTCATAAATAGGTATTACATAAAAAGAGAACTGAAACTTGTCTTCACCAAATGAACGAAATCGATCCAAACTCTATATTCGTTGAAAGTTATAGTTTATGGCGAAACTTCACGGTTGACGACATGATATTTTTAGCTAAATAACTTCTTCCGCCATAGACAATCTCTGTTATATCGGCCATGGCAGCTTGATTCCTTCTCAGGCATTTGGTAGGGACTGCGTAGGAGTTGGAGATGACACCGGACACTCAGCCGAGATTACAGAAGCAAAGCTATTGAACCCTAGGAGTTGATTGCCGAGTAGTTGCCATTCGTTCCTTAAATAAGGAATCGCCTCTAACAAGGACCTCACAGATTTTTTTCCTTTAGCTTGTGTCACAAGATTCGTGATTCAATAATACTCTGGACTCCAACCGATGATCATTTATTTAACATTGAAAAACAAGTTGTGAATAATTATGATTGTTAGGGACATTTTGATACAATAATCCTGTGTAGAGTCATAATAGCAATAATAATCTTATTTATAATTATAATTATGTTTATAAGTATTTAGATATTATTTTAGTTTTTGGATTTATTTAATTTCATCAAAATCTAAGTGTAACAAGTGTATAGCAAAGATTCATGGTAATCTTATGTTGTTATGTTTAAATATATATTGATTAAATAATCTTAAGTTAAAAGATGGTTAAAGGAAAAATTTATTATTTATTTTTTGTTTTTTATAAATTTTTTTATTAAATATTTTTTGTTTTTTATAAATTTTTTTATTAAATAATATTTGTTCGATACTTATATTAGTTCTAACAATCTGTAATAAACATATAAAATTATTTATTTTAACTTGTATTTAAAAAACAACTCTTTTTATAAAATTAAATAGTTAATTTTTTTATTAAATAATATTTGTTCGATACTTATATTAGTTCTAACAATCTGTAATAAACATATAAAATTATTTATTTTAACTTGTATTTAAAAAACAACTCTTTTTATAAAATTAAATAGTTGATTGATCCTCCAATTTCCAATTTACTTGGAAATGTGATAGTAGTAAGAAAAATCTTTATAACCCATTAATTATTAATACTTGTTACTGGTATAGAAAATTTGTTATATATTTTAGTTGCATAGAAAATAGAATTTGGTGGACAAATTAGAATCAATTGCTTGGCCTTAAAGTTATATCATTATCGATCCGTCTATGTCGCTTGACTTGAAAGTATACTTTATAAATAAATCTAAAGTTGTACGAACACACTAGTCTGACTTTACAGACTTAAAGTTCTACCAACTCAAAGATGGACCATTACTTTCTATGTTATCATTTCAATGAGCATTTTAACATTGAATATTTTTTTTGACCATTTGAAGTACAAGCTTTAATAAAGTGGAGTTTCATTACATAGTGCTACTTGGTTTTTTTTTAACTTAAATAGATTATACTCTAATTTTGGTTGAATTCACTTTTTATAAATAAAAATATATATCTAATCATAAAAATGCAGAGGAGGCATGAGAAACTTAGGTGAACAATGAAGTTCCACGGTGGCTTCTACTCTCAACCCCTCACTTTAATATATATATTTGTTTTACTCACTTTAATATATATATTTGTTTTAGTAAAACATTTTCCAAAAGTATATGACATTTTTTTTTCAAGAAAAAAAGTCATAGCTTTATATTAAATATAATCCATATGGTTCATGATCCCCATGGTCATACATTCCACATCAAAAGTTTGAATCTGTTATGCCTATAAAGCCAATGATCAACTGAAATTACAAAAACTACTAGAAGGGGAGCCTTCTAAAAAACATTAACGACACAAGGTAAAAATAAAGGAAGACCGTAGAGACAAGAACATCCCACGAGCGACAAAGTTCCCTCTGACAACTCCCATTTGTCCATAATCCCTGCTAACAAAAGGAGAACTTTCTTGGAGAGCAGGTCTGCCTCGAAGTTATTCTCCCTGTCAGTATGCTAAAAGACTAGCCTAGAGAAAAAGGATATGATCCTGTCGATTTCCTCATAGAAAGGAAGAAGAAATATATTCCAAGGAGGCTTGCTCATCTTGAGGCAATCGATCACTAGTTTGGAATCACCAAATATCCGAAGATGCTGCACCCCATACAAAAAAGAGAGCCTCAAGAGGATGAGTAAAGTTGAGAATTCAACGTTATTATTCGACACGTCACCCAGACCAGCAACAAACTGAATGGAATGAGAATTGGTAAGGTAAATGATCCCACCGGCTCCACCTACCCGAGGTGTACCTTTTGAAGCTCCATCCATGAAATTCCAAGAGAAAGAAGCATCCAATGGGGGAGGAGTAATGGAGCGAATATAAATGGTGGAGGCCACATGAGGAAAAGATTTGTAAATGCCAAAGCAACGACCCGCAATAATTTGCGCTGGAATTAAAATACCATAAAAAAGATACATGGAATAACATTAATACTATAATATTTAAAATTTTGAAAAGGTATAGTTGGTTCATTCATTAGTATTTAAATTCTTATATTAATAATATTACTAATATAAAAAATATTAATATTGTAATATTTAAAAGTTTGTCAAAGTAGAGTAGGCTTATTCATGATATTAATTTTAGGGTTTTTAGATTATAATATTATTAGTAAGTGTCCCAAAGGTGTAATATTAAGTAGAAAGAAAAAGTTGGGAAGTAAAGTAGATTTGAATGAAATAGAATAATTACTTTTTACAAATTGAGATCCAACCCACTGCGATCTTATACCTAATGTCATTTTCACTCTTTGTTTATACTTGAGACTAAGGCTACGATATTTGGCGTATCATGGATTCTTTAGTGTTTTTTGGGATGGTTTAAACATATGGATACATGGATAGATGGGAAAGTTCTATGGTCTAAACATATATCTTTGTTAGTACTTGTGGATGTTGCTTTGCAAGCTCCAATGATTTTTCAGCCATCCATTGTTTTGTCCTTAGTCCATTGTTTTGGAGACTAAAAAATGTTATGTACTCCATGACATCCAATTTCATGTGGCCCTAGAAATGTTGGGAGTTTCTCGGTAATGTGTCAATTTCAAACAATATGGAGAAAGACATAATTTATTCTTATTTTAAAAAAATTGTGTTATTTTTGCTATAGAATATTTCTCTTGTTACATTAAAAAAACAAACTTTCATGACATTATTTGCATTGAATTGTGTATACAAAATATCTTCATCATATTTTTATAGCGTCATCAATGGCCCATAATATGACAATAAAATATCTATAGTAAAACAAAATATTTTGAGTGGACTATATATATATATATAAATATAGCAAAATATTTCGAGTTACAATTTTTAGTAGAGAAGCGCAACAATACAACCAAAAAAAAAATTATACGTGGTAATACAAATTAAGCTCTACTTCAAGACATCCATCTTAATGTATACACTCTAATTGAAGGCTTCAATACTAAGATTGGAAAAAACTCTTAACCACTAACCATTGAGTCAACACTATAGAAACTCTCTTGTCATGTTTATAAAATATGGAAAAATGATGCGAGAGTCCATAAATCCACATATATGCAACATATATATCCAATAATATCTAGTTTGCAGATCATTGAAATTCCTATAATATATCCAAGAATAGAGTTTACATCATTGTTATTTATTATGTACACACACGCACACAACGAGTTATACAACTTGACAAGAACCCGACATTGTTCTGTTTTTTTTATTGGTTTAAAACCACCCAAAAAAACCCTGAATCGAAAAGTGGTGTTACTGGTAGAACCACTTTTTTTTTCAGGGCTACAACTACAACATTTTTATAACCGTAAGAAGTGTAGCATGGTTTTGTTGTAGTAGAAGTTGTAAAATCGACCACGAATCGAAAATGGTAGAACATAACTTTATTTCTGGAGTACCACTTTTGTTTCGAGGCTAAAATTACAACATTTTGGTAACCCCGAGGAGTGTAGCATGGTGTTGTTGCAGTAAAAGTTGTAAAATCGCCCCCTAATCGAAAATGGTAGAACACAGTTTTATTTAGGGAGCTAAATTTACAACTTGGTTAAATCAGTTTCCCTAACAACGTCCTTAACAGCGGGCAACTTCATAACGTAAATGCTAAAATAAACTAGACAATCGAAAAAATGTGCTACCAATTATACCCCTTTCCTTTTCTAGGTTACGTTTCTAGTTTTTTAAACCATGGCCTAAAACTATTAAATTTTTTGAAAAAAAACTTTGTAAAAAAATACATAAGTAAAAAAATACCAAAATTTTAACACAAATTTACACACAAATATATTAAAAAAAAAACTAAAAAAATCCAAAATCCATTTAAAAATATATATTTTAACCAAACTTAAAAATAAAATAAAATAAACGAAAAAAACCTAAAACCTTAAAAACGTGGTGGAGTGGTGGCAGGAAGTAAAAAAAATAAAATGTGGTGGAAAGTTGGTGGAGTGGTGGTGGAGAGAAGGTGGTGCAAAGAGGTTTGATCGGGGATGATTCTGAGAATCGTACCCCAACCGCCCCCCTCTCTCCCGATGTTCATGCACATTCCCCTTCTCACCCCATCCCCTACCCACTACATCCCCCTACCCCTACCCACTACCCCACGTCATACCCCTCGCACCTACCCCACTAAACACCTCCTCCCCCTTCATGTGACTATCGCATCCACTAAGACATTGCCCCCCATTAATTTATACTAGCATACCCCCAAAATGGGGAAATGAAACACCGAAGAAAAATGAAATGAACATTAATGAAGACTTATTTTGCTCAAAATAATGCTAATAACATAGAGATATGAATCGAGATAAATGATGTGTTAAGGATCCAAACACCTTTGAGATAAAACTATGCTGGATGCAACCAAAATACCAAGTTAAATACCTAACCCATCAGTCTGGATTAAGTTTCATAATGTGATTAAGATTTTGACCCTATCAATCTCTTAAATTGTTTTGTATATGATCATATCGTAATTATAAATTAAAATCCTAGTCATAGCTAATTAAAAATTATACGATCTTGATCAACCATGTCATTTGGGCCTACGAAACTATGTATTCGCTCTTATTGTTAATCAACTATGAATAGTAATGGGTTTCAGTTCTTTATGAGCTTTGAATCGATCTTAAGAAAAGACAAATAATTTCTTGATAACCATGATCTCCTCTCGAATTTGACAACGTCTAATGAGTGGAGGCCAATTTGTTTTTAACCTACCAAAATGAGTTTGCAAACTTTGTATCCCTCTAGCAACTTCAAAAATAAATATTTCGGCAATATAGCAAAAGCGCAAGTTATGTTTCGGGTTTCCATGGCTATTGTTGACATTATATGGAAGAATTGAAAGTCTACCATTCTATGAAAAATTGCATGTCTAAAATGAAAGTATGATGCTCTCTCCAACCATATTTTCCTGTTTAACCCCCCTTGAACAACACACATCCCATTTCTGTGCGTTTGAATCATACATGATGCTATTCTCCACCATAGTTTAATTTTTTCTCCTACCATGAGAGCACGTCATATGGCCAAAGGAATTTTTGGAGGGATAGTAGTGTCATTAACCATATAAATACAAATTGATCTCTACTCATGAAACTCCCTAGTTTCTTTCTTCTGGACGTTGTTATATCATTCTCTATATGCACACTTATTTTGTAACTTATTCATTGCTTTAACTTTGGAAAGTCATGTTACTAACCTCCTTGCAATTGATACATGGACTTATGTCCAAAGAAGTGGGTGATTGTTGTTTATGATAAACATGTGAATGGTTGAACCTATATTGTTCCTAAACTTCTTTTCAAACCTAATATAATTTTTTTTTATATAGAGTGTTGCTCATATAAAGTGTGTAATTGGTGCATGATTGAAGTGGATGTAATACCACACATATGTTATCACTTATCTTTGCTCATGCAGTTATACCTTGGGATGATATAGATGATATGTTGTTGGATTCACATTGGTATGCCTATGTATATACTCTTGTAATGTGTTATTGGTTTGTATCATATTTTATTTATCTTTTTCTCGCACTCAAACTTATAATTACTCACACGGAATATAGTTGGCATATTGTTGAATTCATGTAAGAACTAAGACTGGAAATCAATTTATTATATATTTGCACTTGGTTGTACCTTATCACATACAATTATTGCATGATGTATGTATGAGTTGATCGAAGTGGATGCACTTAGTAAATACATTACATTATTCATATTCAAGCTCATAGTACATTTTCTTCACTTCTTCATTTGACTCCAATAAGGCTCTTGTCACTAACATTCTTCAAACAAAAATCTTTTAGTGTTTTAGTGTCTTTCGAGAGTTGCAATAGGGATTTTCCCTACGAGATTTCGACTTCCGAATTAGTTAAGGATAAGTGACTAAGGTGACAATGGTCACTTTTCTCACATATGCTTATCGGTGGCTAGACCTGCTATTTCAACTGGTAACATTTTGGAAATCTTATTTTGGTCTTGAAAATAACTGTAAATCAGCCAATCTGGTCATCTAGGATAAAAATAAGTTCATTTTTGAAACTCTGGTCATCCCTTTTATCTTGTATGGTTGTGAAGTATGGGAGCGCAACATTTCTAGAGAATCTTGGAGGAATATTGAGGAAATACAAAAGCGGTTTATAACTTATAACATCGAAGTTAAAATCAATACACCTTAGCTTCTTATCCTCATAGAAGTGGGTCTTTCCCCAATCGAGAGCATTGCTATGAGTAGGTACATGATGTACAAGCATAAGATAAATAACATGGGAAACAAGAGACTTCCGAAAATTTCTTTAAACTCAAGTCAAAACCAAATACGCCTCAAACGGTGTTGGTGTAAATATACCATGGCTTGGTTAAACGATGGGGGAATTAATGAAAACAACATTTTTCAGAACATTGACAATGTCAAAAATATTATTACTTCTAATTTTAAAGAAAAATTCAGGTGTGAGGAAAATTTAGCGGTTAAGATAAAATTAAGATACTATATGGACGCCATTAATCCTAGCTTGGAAGATCAAAAGTGTCTCTTAGTAGTAACTAGTTCACAAAATAAAAATAATATAGCCAAGATTAGAACGAACCTTGATGAACTCCATAGTGAAATGGGGCGTTGGTTTATTCCTAAACTCCATGGGAGGAAAGGGTTTTCCATTTGTGTGAGTCTATGAGCATTGAGGATGAAAATTACTTTCTCTTAGAGTGTCTTTCTTACACCCACATTAGATCTAAGTTTCATAGTATTTTCTACAATAGAAACCGTTATAACCTCCAAACTTGCGAAAACTATATTGAGCTTGGAAAGCTTCTTTGAAATCTTTTTGAGCACACGAACAAGATTTTAAAGTAAACCAAGTATTATCCTTCTTAAGGTATGATAGACCAAAGTTAGTATGAGTGGACATTAATCATCATCATCGTCATCATTAAACAATTATTGAAAAGTTAAAACCCCAACTTAGCTCATGGGTGTGTGCAAGAAGTGGAGGGACCTTTTAGATGCAATCTTACTTTTAGGAACAGGCTCACGTTACATAGAAAAAGAATGCGCTCCTCTTCCATAGCACTTGGAATAGTAAATCCGAGCCTGACATGTCAGTAGACATGTAGGCCAGGTAACAATAAAGTGCACGCGTTATAGAACTACAAAACGCGCGCGTGTTTTGTAACTCTATAACACGTGCGCGTTTTGTAAATCTAAAAAAAATTAAAAAAATGCACAAGCCCGACCCGAGAGTTGTTTTCACCAAAAAGGATCGCGATTACGACGGCGTGCCCGTGCCCTAGGAGCTTGGAAGAGTTCCCATTCCTCGATTTGAAGACAAACCCTCCGGTGAATCGTCATATTAACAGGTAATTCATTCACAGATAGCTTTTTTTTTTCAATTAGATACTTAAATTACCATTTTTTATTTGTAAATGCAATAAAAACCATAAAAAAATAAACAACCATCTCATAGCCAAAACAACAACCAACCAAAGATGATGATATGCCAATGCCTTTCCCAAGACTAAACACATAAATTGATCACATACAATTGACACAAATGTTTCTAGGCAATGCCATTGGAAAAAACCCTATTGACATGCATTATGTAGGAAGACTAAACTTTGTATTTTCTTTTTCCCTCATAAAAAAAATTTAGATGCTATTCTATATCTAATCAAATGAAACTCTCTAGTACATAAAAAAAATAGAATAGTCAATAAGCCAAACAATTACATGACCAAAAGAGCCTACCCTTCAAGAGAAATTCACCAACAAACCAAATATTGCCTAAAAATCTACATCATATGCCATACATATGAATTAAGGCCTTTAAAATTACAAGCAAGCCAAAATTCCTAGAGATTGTGAAAACCATAACCATTAGAAAAAAAACCACTCTCACTAGAATCTAGGAAGCATAAACAAACATCTTTTCAATATGACTGGAAGCATAAACAAGCATCTTTTTAAAAAGTGATGAAAGAACTCGTACTCGCTATAGAACCATGGACAATTTCATAATGGAGAGATGACTCACTATTCAGAATGCATGCCCCAATATCCTCCTACACTGCATGATTACATCCTGAAAGACAAGTAGAAAATGAACACTCCTCAAAATTCTCTACAAAGTCGTCAGTCTTAGCTGATGAACCCGACATGTACATAACATTACCTACATGATACATATCAAGTAATCATCAAGGATCATCATAATACACATCATATGCTCTACATATATACACATAGGAGACCATCATAAGCTTGAAATTGTACTCATACAATGCCCATTGACACATATCATCGGGGTTTTCTCCTGTCGAACTCTGGACTATACTAGCTCTGGAATATCCATCATCATGCTCTAAGAAAGATTGTCCTTGATCAACCAACATCATCATAGCCTCCAAGGCATGTCCCAAACAATGAACAATTCCTCCTTTCCTGCCAAAATCCAAACCTTAAACGAAAGACAAACCTCTCAACAAAATTCAAATCATCTTTCTAAGTTAGCGCAACCATCTTTCTAAGCCAGAACAAGTTATATCCAGTTCTTACTTACTCATTAACTGAATGTAGTCACAAGTTGAACGAAACTTACGTTTTAATAGTGAAATGTTTAATCTTAAGTTTAAATAAATATATGTAAGTGAATTTGTCATTAAATTGCTAACTTGAGTTTGATTTAATACATTTTCAATTTTGAAGAGATGTCATTATATGCCATGTATATGTTTCTAATGATTTGCTTATTGATGTTTTTTTTGCATTTGCTGCAATGGATCCAAATGCCGCGATTCTGATTGAGCTTTCCTGCTTAAGGGGCATCAGTGCTTCTTTTCGTGGCGGCGATGAGATTCGCGGCTCGCTTGCATCCACCATGGATGCTATTGTTGACACTATTTCGCAGTCAACTAATATACTATATGATATCACATCATATAGAGAGAGGAAAAGAAGAGAACAAGAGGATGGATTGGATTATGTGGCAATAAGAAGGTTAAAAATAACAAAGGAGCACATTTTTGTATTATTTAGGGATCCTCAGACTGGAGAAATCCCAAATGAAAACCGGCCACATATATCCATTGAGTGGTGCACATTCCAACCATTTATCGATAACTGGATGGATATATGGTATATGGTATTTGATTTTCCACCGCATAACAACAGGGAAATGCCCCTATATTTCCTTCAAAATATGTATGCGGAGTTCGTGTTGCATAAACACGTGAACTATTTTTCTTACTTGGAGTTTTAGGGGATCGGTGGGGGGATGCCCCAAAACCGACCCAATGCGAGGGTCCATGACCCTAATCACCCTATCCCTGCACCTCGCACGCCATTACATGGGCCAGATGTCCCACCTGTAACTCGCGTAGTTGCTGAGACACGGGATGCTTTTTTGACACTGGCACGAGTGGTCCTTCGCCATAGCACTACTCTTCAGCAGATGGGTGAGGATGCAGGACCTAGTGGTCTAGATGCAGGGCCATCGCCTTCTTCGGGGCCATTGCCAAATGTAGGACCATCCACTGGTGCACCACCACGTACTGATATAGGACCATCCACCAGTGCACCACCATCGGCACATCCCCAAGAGAGTTCTGATCCTCATGTGTGCACATCGTGTGGTCGTCCCTGCTATGGTCTTTCCACAGATGTTGCGTTCAGTGGTTTTTTGAGTGAGGTATGTAGATCTGGTTAATTTTAATAAATTCTTCATTTAGTTTCCTCTTTGTACACCTATATATAGTTTGAGCTAATATATTAATTTCGTGAACTTGGATTTGTTGCGTTATGACGCCAGAGACCCCCCATACTTTGGATTGGGGCATGGCATTGCAGGGACCGATCCCTTTGTTGGTGGAGGGATCCATGATGGTACAGGCCCATCTGGTTCTACTGAGGTAAACATTCTAAAATTTCAATTTTTCAATTATGCTTGTCAATAATTTGTTAATTTCCACATACTTTACATGTTAGTTCACTAATTCTATCTATGGTCTAATATTTACAATTATTAAACTTGCAGATCCCAGATCCGTCACTGGGTGGAGAGATCCATGAGACACATCATGGTACCCAGGTAAACATTTTAATATGGTAAACAATTACAGTTGTCATTTTTTAAATACATGTACATGTGTTTGTTGAATTATGCATACATCTAACTACATGAACACTTGCTGATTGTAGGCACCGACCCAAACATCTGGGCCATTTCCTGCAGATGCACCTCCTCCTAGGCCTTCCATGGACAAGGGTCGTGTGTACATGAGGCGGTCCACTCCAAAAAAGACTCGAGCTGCCCACGGCCATGGAGTTACTGAGCCCATGGTAATGTATATCCTTCGATGATATTTGTTGCTTAACTTGAAATCCGGTGCATAAGTTGTTTTTGTTAATGTTTGATTTGCATGTTTACTGCATCAGGAGCCGAAGTTAACGGAAGAAAGTATAGCATTGATGGTTGATGCAGCAGTTGATGCTGCTTCATCAATGGTAGCTAGTCACACCGAGGTATACCTAGCTATTTCAACGTGATATTGACATAGTTTATTATTGTTGTCTATTGTTTATTCATTCATGTCTAACTATTTCAACATTTGGTTATTGTAGGCCCCAGCAGCAGGAGTAGTTCCTGCCCCCCCTGTTTCGACCACAGTTGAGGCACCAGCAGCAGGAGTAGTTCCTGCCCCCCTTGGTTCTACCACGGTTGAGACCATGGTAATGTATATCCTTCGATGATATTTGTTGCTTAACTTGAAATCCGGTGCATAAATTGTTTTTGTTAATGTTTGATTTGCATGTTTACTGCATCAGGAGCCGGAGTTAACAGAAGAAAGTATAGCATCGATGGTTGATGCAGTGGTTGATGCTGCTTCATCAATGGCAGCTAGTCACACCGAGGTATACCTAACTATTTCAATGTGATCTTGACATAGTTTATTATAATTGTCTATTTTTTATTCATTCATGTCTAACTATTTCAACATTTGGTGATTGTAGTCCCCAGCAACAGGAGTAGTTCCTGCCCCCCTGTTTCGACCACAGTTGAGGCACCAGCAGCAGGAGCAGTTCCTGCCCCCCTTGGTTCTACCACGGTTGAGACCATGGTAATGTATATCCTTCGATGATATTTGAACTCGTTAAGTTGATATAGACATATAGTTTATTATTGTTGTTTAGCTAGACATAGTTTATTATTGTATTTTATTGTTTACTCATGCATGTCTAACTACTTCAACATTTGGTGATTGTAGCCACCAACAGAAGAAGTAGCTCCTGGCCCCCCCCGTCCGACCATCATTGATGTTGAACCAACGACTCCGTCTGCGACACAAGGAACTGAACTCCAGCTATCACTGGATGTCGTTGAGGTGAGATGTCTATTGATGACTAATTGTTTCATTCAATTTCCAACAAGATGTTGATAGCTTTTGAGTTAATTGAGTTATGGTATTGTAGAGTCCGACTCCACTGAGGAGGAGATTGGTGATAGGATGAACACCGACACGTCCAGAGGTGGGGGTGAGTGTTTGTTATAATTTTCTAATGTATTAGTACATAGTTAGTTCAATTTAATAATTGATGTTTAATTTGCAGGATCCATCAACGCACATTGATCCCAAAGATGAGCCTAGTGGATCAAAGTCGAGAAAGAACAAGAGGAAGCTTGAATTCTGATACATGCCTTATAGAATATATGTACATTTGCATACATGTGCAAGTGGCTTGGATAGTTTTGGATACATGTACTTTTGGATAGTTTTGGATATATATGTACTTTTGGATACATGTACTGTTGGAGACATGTACTTTTGGATATATATCTACTTTTTGATACATGTACATTGACATTTCACTTATAAATGAATGATATATTTCACTTCGTATGAGTTCTTCAGTTTCCACATGTTGTTATGTCAATCTATTGTGTGGATTATCTATTCTTTATGAATGCACTATGTCAAAGTTCTTGCACGTGTAATTAAATCAAACTAAGTGCAATACAATGTAATACAATGTTTCAATGAACTCACGACATGCACACTAATTGGATACATCTAATTAAATGTAGTGAGTTTGGATGATAAAAGTTTGGTGCACTATATAGAAGTTTGTATTTGTATTGTATATAGCGAGGCACACCAAAGAACAAAAGATTTGTGTACATTACCACACCTAGATAGAAGTATTTGAACTATGAATGTTGACCTATACTGCTTATGGTATTCTCCAGAACCACATCAGTGTGCATGTTACAATATGGAACACTAAGAAATATAGTAATATTTTAGTGTGTCGAGGCATCTATAATAATTCAATGTTTATGTATCTAACTTAATATAAGGTACATCGATGTCATTTGTTTGATAGTACACCAATATGATGATATGTAGTTACAATCACTTGTGAGTACAACATCTATAAGGGCATAAGTGAATTGTGTATCAATAAGAGCATCAATTTGTTCAGTAAATAGAAGTTTGTATGTGTTCAATAACTAGAATTTTGTATCAATAAGAGCATCAATGTGTTTAGTAAGTATAAGAGCATTGATCCATGTAAACTAGGAAAGCCTAATCAAACGTTTGACATAACTCATTGGAGTGGAAATAGCCATGCATACATAGCAAAATATCAAATTACTACATAAAAGATTCAACCAACAACATGAATTATACGAGGCCTCTCATCCAATCATGTATTTAATTCTTCCCAGCACATGATTATCACATTTCAATGGAATACATGGAACTTTAATATAACATATAATGCTCATCATGTATCACAAAAGGATCAAACTTGGTGTCTTGCCATCGTTCATCTTTGGACCTTTAGAGGATCGATATTTCCAACATAAGTTCATGAGTACAAATTATAGATGTACATATATAGGAAATTCCAACATAAAAAATTACTAGAAAGTACAATGGACATAAATTTAACATATAAACAACTATAAATCACATATCAAATCTCAAATTCTTTGCAACGTTACAATAGTTAAGAAAATAACTTTCACAAGGTAAATTGTTAGCCATGGGTGGCTGAATGGCAATAACAATGCTCCACCCAACTGTAGATTCTCTGAAGGTTTCTACTTTTTCGTTTGAAGACCACCCTTGAGTTGAGCAATGATAATCCGCTAGGGTTGATGGTAATAGTCCCTCGTATTAATGAATTCATCAATTGACTATCCCAAGCCAACGAATTCAATACGCTTTCTACACATATCACATGTCATACAAATAAGGTGTTCCACCATGGTTAGAATGTAGGTCTTCCAAGGAATGCCAAACAATTAATATAACTAGGGCTAACAACTTATGAATTGCATTGAGGTGCACTGGGCAAAAACCTAGTTTAGGAAATGATTGTACAACGGAGTCATTGGGCCACGAGGACACGAGGGAGAGGGCCACCTAGGGGTAATGGAATGCCAGGAGACCAACAGATTCAACGGTTCGTCGATCCGACCTCCGGTTGCCGAGTTATGTCAAGTTGCAGGTCACATGAAAATGTCGTTCAAGGACACTAGGTCAATCTTGGTCCTATAGAAAAAAAACAAACGGAGCAACAAAAGTGCATGCCATCGTCTCCTGCAAGTGTGTATGGAAAATGCCGATGTGGGTAGACCACCAACACTTTCTCGGTCTAGGGTTTTGCAGGGTTGACCCACCAATGCCAGATTTGCATTGAAGTGCACTGGGCAAAAAAATAGTTTAGAAAATGACTGTACAATGGAGTCATTGGGCCACGATGACATAAGGGAGAGGGCCACCTAGGGATAATGGCATGCTGGGAGACCAACGGATTCGACGGTTCATCGATCTGACCTTCAGTTGCCGAGTTATGTCAAGTTGCAGGTCGCATGAAAATGTCGTTCAAGGACACTAGGTCAATCTTGGTCGGGGAGCAAAAAACAAAACGGAGCAACGAAAGTGCGTTTAGTCATCTCCTAAAAGTGTGTATGGGAAATGCCGATGTGGGTATACCACCAACACTTGCTCGGTCTAGGGTTTTACAGAGTTGACCCACCAATGCTAGATTTGCATTGAGGTGCACTGGGAAAAAAACTAGTTTAGGAAATGACTATACAACAGCGTCATTGGGCCACGAGGATATAAGGGAGAGGGCCACCTAGGGGTAATGGAATTCTAGGAGACCAACGGATTCGACGGTTCTTCGATCCGACCTCCGGGTGCCGAGTTATGTCAAGTTGCAGGTCGCATGAAAATGTCGTTCAAGGACACTAGGTCAATCTTGGTCCGAGAGCAAAAAAACAAATGGAGCAACGAAAGTGCATGCCATCGGCTCCTGCAAGTGTGTATGGGAAATGCCGATGTGGGTATACCACCAACACTTGCTCAGTCTAGGGTTTTGCAGGGTTGACCCATCAATGACAGATTTGCATTGAAGTGCACTGGGCAAAAAATTAGTTGAGGAAATGACTGTACAACGGAGTCATTGGGCCACGAGGACACGAGGGAGAGGGCCACCTAGGGGTAATGGCATTCCAGGAGACCAACGGATTTTACGGTTCGTCGATCCGACCTCCAGTTTCTGAGTTATGTCAAGTTCCAGGTCGCATGAAAATGTCGTTTAAGGACACTAGGTCAATCTTGGTCCGGGAGCAAAAAACCAAACGGAGCAACGAAAGTGCATGACGTTGGCTCCTAGAAGTGTGCATGGGCAATGCTGACATGGGTATACCACCAACACTTGCTCGGTCTAGGGTTTTGCAGAGTTGACCCACCAATGCCAGATTTGCATTGAGGTGCATTGGGCAAAACCCTAGTTTAGGAAAAGACTGTACAACAGAGTCATTGGGCCACGAGGACATGAGGGAGAGGGCCACCTAGGGGTAATGGCATGCCAGGAGACCAACGGATTTGACGGTTCGTCGATCCGACCTCTGGTTGCTGATTTATGTCAAGTTGTAGGTCACATGAAAAGGTCGTTCAAGGACAATTGTGTTTACATACAAGCTAGGGCTCCTACAAACTAGTGCATAGCTTACAAACTAGGGTTTACTATATAAAACTAGCACTCTTACTACAATCTAGGGTTTTTCATACAAGCTAGGGTTTACATACAAGGTAGGGCTTCTACAAACTAGGGTTTAATGGTTGCAATAGGCTCATAGTCCCAAATTTCAACACAAACAGGGAGATCATTGAACACTTGTGCAACAATATAAGCTTCCTAAATCGAGCAAAAACATGAGCTCAAGTAATCATTTACGTTTGCTAGTATCTCTTAACTAACTCAACATGACATACTTATCATTTACTTTGGCCAGATAGTTTAGGACTAACAGTTGATTGTACTACAGCAGCAAGAGTATATCAGTCCAATGTTAGGTGGTTTTAGGTGTCCAAAATAGGGGTACTAGAATAGTAGAGGGGCTAGGATGATAGACCGAGATAGTAGGGAATGTAATCTAGGCTTGGGACAAGGTTTAGGCTAGTAAATGGGGATTGTTTATGACTGCCCTAAAGTATACAACAGCAGTAAAGTAGAAATACCTCAGCATTAGGGTGTCTAGGGTCTTGGAACTAGGTCGTTAGGGTGTCTAGGGTCTTAGGTAAGTAGGCCAAGCTATTTTAGGTAGGGCTGAGGGTTCTTGCATGTCATTGGCTCTTGCAAGTGGGTATGGGAAATGCCGATGTGGGAAAAAGACCAACACTAGCTCGGTGGAGGGTTCTAACTTGTGTTTATAGTTTAAGCCCGAGATTGTGGAAAGCCTAGTCTGTAGGTTAAACCCTAGTTTCTACTCTAAACCAAAGAAACCCTAAAAACTAGTACATAGCTTACAAACTAGGGTTTACTATACGAAACTAGCACTCTTACTATAGTCTAGGGTTTTGCATACAAGCTAGGGTTTACATACAAGCTAGGGATTCT
>LPNX010994020.1:288985-303768 GCA_001517045.1 Pseudotsuga menziesii
ATCTTTGTAATTAAAAAACAAAAAATATAATGCAAGTACACAAATATAGAAAATGCCAAAACTTCTGATTATTAAATTGGCGATGCTGTTGGTGAATAAAATTGGCTGGTTTTGCATCAACCCTTCTCCTCATTATTTACTATTATTTTTATTTCCAATGATTTATGGCCTTTAAACCCAACATGGTGCATACCAGGATTTATCAAAATATCTACAATCCCATTGGACTGGGACAACCTATGTCTAAAACAATTTACCCTATCATTATTAGAAAAAGCTCTATGAAATTAGTATAAGAAGTATAAGGAATACATCCATAGTCAAGAAAACCACTCATCTAGAGTGAAGGAAACCACGATTTCATCAAAAGCATTGTTATACACCTGAATGGCACCTCTCCATCCGAGTGCCGACATCCCTCATGTTGGCACACAAAAGGACACTTATGGATAGAGGTCTACCCAAAACACTATAGCTTGGCTTATTATGAAATACATTCTTTCACCATCCACCTAGTTACTTTGTCATTTGGCTATGTTGAGATGTATTCCCGACTATCCTTCTATACAACTTACGCATCACTCGCGAGTCTCAGTTGTTACAAGTCGTGAATCCATGTATTCGCGGGTTGCTCTACTACATGCCCGCGATATGTCTCAAACATTAAAACATAAAAACACTCGCTGATTGGAGATTAGTTAAGTTATTTAACTTAATTTCCTTAACTTCTACAACTTCCTCAACCTTTGAGAACTGCCTTATTTCACCCATATAAATATAGGCCTTGGGGAGGGTGTTGATACTTACACTTGGAGAACAAAGTTATGCTGGTGGATTGTTTACAGAAGCCTTTGGAGCAGTGAAACTCAGAATCCTTTGGTTGCAGAGGAGTTCTTGTCTTAGACGTTGGGTTGTAACCTTAAACTCTTTCCATTATTGATAATAAAGAGATTACTTCTTCCATATGTGTCTCATGTCTTGTGGTTTGATAAATGTTTATATTTCAGTATGATATGTGTATTATCTAACCTGCTTATATGTACATGAATCATCTTGTATCTGGAAGAGTGTTTCTTGATAGGTGAAAGAGGAGCAATCTTGAAGACTTTGGAATTGGAACAGAGAGGAAGAGGATAGCAAGGATCGACCTTCGTTTAACAAGTAAGTCCTTCTAACCCTCCTATTTCCTATTCTGTACTTTAGAAGTCAATTTTCTGCAAGTAATTGAGTATGTTGGTAACCCTAGACCTATGGTTATTAGGTGCATAATCCTGTACAGCAGAACTGGCGACTCTGCTGGGGAAGACCTAGAGTTTTGATGATCGTACCTCAGGATTAATTTTCATCATTGGTGAATTCCTTTGCTTCAGTTGTCAATTATCATCTATTGGTTGACAAACTGTTGAATCCTTTCCATGTTCGACTTCAGCTTACCCTTATTCACATGGCTTGGATTGTACTGGTTCTTTGGGATCCTTTATGAAGACCTTAGTTCACACTTATGGACTAAGTTGAGCAAGATTATGTTCGATCAATCTACATAGCTTCCAGATCTTTGAAGACTCATCATTATTGTATATTGCGGCTTCGATCCACCTTTGTAATATATGTGGTTTTATACCCATATCATATGATGTACTCAAATATTGTAAAGGAGCTAGTGTTCCAGTAAATTGAGCATAGCATCCTTAGATGTAACTTTGTATATGACATTACTATGTATTTGTTTCAGGTACTCTCTCTGCTCCATTGGATTTTTGAGTTTCTCCAGAGTTAAATATTATAATGTATTTCGGCCATCGTTCCCCTCTGACCTCACACATTAGGGGGCATCTGTTATACACCTGAATGGCACCTCTCCATCCGAGTGCCGACATCCCTCATGTTGGCACACAAAAGGACACTTATGGATAGAGGTCTGCCCAAAACACCATAGCTTGGTTTATTATGAAATACATTCTTTCACCATCCACCTAGTTACTTTGTCATTTGGCTATGTTGAGATGTATTCACGACTATCCTTCTATACAACTCGCGCATCACTCGCAAGTCTCGGTTGTTACAAGTCGCGAATCCATGTATTCACAGGTTTCCCTTATGGTAAGTCATGAATAATTGGCGGGTTTCTCTACTACATACCCGCGAATATGTCTCAAACATTAAAACATAAAAACACTCGCTGATTGGAGATTAGTTAAGTTATTTAACTTAATTTCCTTAACTGCTACAACTTCCTCAACCTTCGAGAACTGCCTTATTTCACCCATATAAATACAGACCTTGGGGAGGGTGTTGATACTTACACTTGGAGAGCAAAGTTATGCTGGTGGATTGTTTACAGAAGCCTTTGGAGCAGTGAAACTCAGAATCCTTTGGTTGCAGAGGAGTTCTTGTCTCAGACGTTGGGTTGTAACCTTAAACTATTTCCATTATTGATAATAAAGAGATTACTTCTTCCATATGTGTCTCATGTCTTGTGGTTTGATAAATGTTTATATTTCAGTATGATATGTGTTTTATCTAACCTGCTTATATGTACATGAATCATCTTGTATCTGGAAGAGTGTTTCTTGACAGGTGAAAGAGGAGCAATCTTGAAGACTTTGGAAGTGGAACAGAGAGGAAGAGGATAGCAAGGATCAACCTTCGTTTAACAAGTAAGTCCTTCTAACCATCCTATTTGCTATTCTGTACTTTAGAATTCAATTGTCTGCAAGTAATTGAGTATTTTGGTAACTCCAGACCTATGGTTATTAGGTGCATAATCCTGTACATCATATGATACGGGTATAAAACCACGTATATTACAAAGGTGGATCGAAGCCACAATATACAATAATGATGAGTCTTCAAAGATTTGGAAGCTATGTAGATTGATCAAACATAATCTTGCGCAACTTAGTCCATAAGTGTGAACTAAGGTCTTCATAAAGGATCCCAAAGAATCAGTACAATCCAAGCCATGTGAATAAGGGTAAGCTGAAGTCGAACATGGAAAGGATTCAACAGTTTGTCAACCAATAGATGATAATTGATAACTGAAGCAAAGGAATTCACCAATGATGAAAATCAATCCTGAGGTACGATCGTCAAAACTCTAGGTCTTCGCCATCAGGAAGTACTGAAAACGGAACCGTGCTGTGATAAGGAAGGCAATAGATCCTCCAATGGATCACAAGAGTGACTAGGAACTGGGAAAAAGAAGGGAGACACAAATAGATAACAAATATAACAAGCATTCCACGTTTAAGACATGCATCTTGTTTGAAGGAGAACAGACATGTGAACAATACCAGACAGGTGAGAGAACACCTGCCAAACAAGGAGCTATGACTGATAAAGATCCATTTTTAAATCCCATATCCTCAGCCAATTTCATTGTCTTCATAACTTTTCAGAGACATCTCTTCGATTTGCAAAGCCATCCCTTCGTACGATTCTAGGTCGAGGTTAAGTAGGATTCCAGGTTGAGGTTAAGAAGTTACAGTGCCAAATTATTCCTTTCATTTCCAAGTTGAGGTTAAGCAGTTATAGTGGTAATAGATTTTAGTTGGTATAATAATTTAGTTGCGACCATTTACCGACAATGAATGGTGTTTGCAACCATTTAGATACAATCAATGGAATTTGCAAATGAATCCTTTGATGGACGAGTTATTACAATTTGAAACCGCGGTAAACGTTATCTTAGCCCATAAAAACAATGGGTTTCTTATATCCAAAATCAAATCTATGAAGCTGGTCGAGGTTCATCCTTTGTCATGATTCCTAAGCATGTTCTTTCAAGTCAAATTCTATAGCTCGTGGTGATAAGGTGTTTTGGTGTTCGGGGTCCTTCTACTTGGCTCTGGAAATCACTATCTCACGCTAGCTGACCCCCTCCTACATGCTATATTTGACCCTGCATGCCTCCTCTTTAATTTGCCACCATCGAATTGAAGTTGTTTTTATTGTCTTTGAAAGTCAGCTGATTAGCGTCAATGCCTCCTTAATTCAATAATTCAATAATCCTCCTTTGTTAAATTCAATTGTTAGGATCCTTCATGCTTGTAATAAAAAAAATGTATATTTCCAATGGTGGGTTCTGCTAGTGACTAGGAATCTGGAATAATATCTATATCTGTGAGGTGATAGCTAGAAAAATAAAGGTATACTAAGAGAAGCGCTATTTATGATAGTGGATCAACTAATAGGGACTTTGTGATTGTGCCGACTTGTCCTTCTCTTTATGACTCGGATGCTGATGGTTTTTTTCCATGGAGCATATGTATGTTTAATTGCATTCCCCACTACCATTTGTCCAGAGCTTAATTATTTTGCACCAGAATCAAAAGATCATTTATAATATTATTAGTGATAATTTTCATTATTTATATTTAGTGTATACATACAAATGGGAGACCTAGCTAGTTAGTGCCCCCAAGCACAACATGAAGGAACAGAGGGCCCTTACTCCAACACCTATACATAAACACCCGAAAAGACACACTGTGAAAGGTCACACAGCCAGGAACACTTACTTGAACTGGGTGGGGTTAGCGGCAAGAAAGGAAACAACACCATTAATCAACAGATCTCAATGACTGCTTCATATGACATCATTGATTAGGTTTTAAAAATTTATTTCCCCCTCTCTGATTTTCCACCATCAAATTGAAAGTGGGCGGATTAGCGTGAATGCCTCCTCTCCAATTTGCTTCCATCGAATTGAAAGCCAACGTATTAGTGTGAAAGAAGGAATATTATCGTTTTATGGTGGACAAGGGAGGATTTGCTGCCATCAAATTGAAAGCTGACGGATTAGCATGAAAGAAGGCATATTAGCGTTTAATGGTGGACATGGAGCACCTCCTCATAGGGTTTTGACAGACGACGAAAGCTTGAGGAGGACCGCCCTCTTAATAACACCTTCGGTTTAATTAAAAATTTGGTTTTGTTTTTTTTAAAGTTTGTTATATATATATATATTTCTTCTTCAATTTTCATTTTTTTAAACTTTGTTTTTATTATTATTATTTATTTTCTTTGTTTTTTTTAATTTTTTCAATTTTTTCAATTTTTTATTCTCTCTTTTTTACTATTTTTTTATGTGTTTCATTTCATTTTATGTTATTTTCTATTTTTTCTATTTTTTATTGTTTTTCGAAATATGTTCGAATCATTTTTTTATGGCTTTTTTCAAATAAAATTTGTTCATTTTTTCTTGAAATTGTCATTTATTTTTTCACTTTTACAGATTTTTTTTTATTTAAGTATTTTAATAGTATGGTTTGGAAATTTATTTAAATGTAACCCAACAAAGAAAAAAAGTGTCATTAGTAGTACATATTATCGATTTGTAGGTTGGTTTTGGTATTCATATTGCAAACACGTTGATCATTAAGGCCATAATGTCAAATAACTTGTAATTTTAGCCCCAAAAAGAAAATTGAGTGAAATATAATGAGTGATGAACTGAAGAACACTAGGGAACCCTCTTGGTTTTCTCTTGCCACATCACTACAAAACATAATAGAGTCTATCAACATTGCCCATAGTGAGATAACCAATTTGATCCAATATAGGGCTCGAATGAGAGAACATTATGCCACGGGTATATATCCAAAGAAGATATAAAAAACATGAATATCAGAATCCCAACCATGGAGAAAATTTATAGATCCAAGAATAGGACAACCTCCAAATGTGAGGAAGAGGTGAGTTTGCATGGACTGATGTAATTACCATCCATGGAGAGAAAACTTGAGGAAGAAATGGTTCATGTTTTTTTACAAGCCCTCCATGCAACAATGTCAAGGTCCCACAGTATTTTCTCAGGAAACCATGGGCTGATTTTGTGTTAGGGTTCCATGTGAACTACTTCGACATCACCGAGTTCCAAGGCGTCAGTTTTGGTTCAACCCAAGATCGAACTCACGCTCACTAGAACCCACTCAGAGGACCTCTTGCACCTAAGTGAGAGCCAAACCCGCTTCCTCAACCCCTTGGGTTAGGTAGCGGGCTAGATGAGATCCATGAGTCTGTTAAATGTGCCACATGACACCTTCTTAGGAATACCACATTTGTGTCTATGTCCTCACAAAGCCAGCAAGACCACCTCAAGAGACACACTTCTACACGATCTACCGGTGGTGGGAGAGGGAGAGCAGCTATAGGTGGTAGCTAGGATGATCCATCCATCTCGATAGGACCAGTGCCACATCATTTCTCTCGATGTGGGAATCCATGCCATGTTCCCATGCAGGAGCATGCCACAGAGAGATACCTACAACAGTTTAGTTATTTGTCTTATTTAATGTTCAAGTATTGATTATACATTATGCAAACTCATAATTTGTAATAAATTTAAATTAGAATGAGATGTTGATGACTTGATTTGTCTTAATGTACAACTATTCAGTGTCGAGTCTTCAACACCTAGGTTGGACGACGTTGGTTCCTTCAACCTAGATGGAGCCATGGAAGTTGTAGAGGACATCATGACACCATACACACAGTTAGTTTTCTTTCAGTAATTAAATGTAATGATAGTAGTTAATATTGTCGTCTAATGTACTTAATATTTACTAATTGAATCTAAATATTTTTGTGTTTGCACAAGTTTCCACATGAGTTAGTGACTAGCCATCCTCGCCGAGGATAAGTAGATCCCCTTGTGTGTAGGTATCGTGTAATAAAGTATAAATTTAATTCCAATTTTGATGGCTTAAATTTGTATAGTTGTATCTTTTATGTACTAATATATGAGGCCATGAATATGTATGCAAGTTTGAGTACATAGGAACATCGATGTCACTATCTCATTATCTCTCCATCGACTACCTTTTTCACACCATATATGTCAGGTGTATCCCCTTGCATACATGTCCCTTTCCCTACATCCCTCCCCATCCTGTTCCATCCATCCCTTGCCTCACATCCACCACCACACTTCCATCCAGGTCCTCCTTCTTCATCACATCCTCTTCTCACTCCCATCCACCCCCTCCCTTGTAGTTTCCCATGTTTCCACCCTCCCCCTCCAACCATGATACACCATCCATCCACATTCACCCATCCCTCCACCCCATCCCAGACCTCAACCCCCTCCCCCATATTCCCCCCACTACCCTCGTTTCCCCTTCTAGGGTGGCTCGTTCCATTCTACAACCAGTTGGGGTTTATCGTCGTACATCACCATTTCTCCCACTCTAGTGCATGCCGTCTTTCACAATGCCCCCTAATTTGTAGTCAACATCAATGTGGCTACATCCTCTACTATTCCATCCACCCTAGCATCAGAGAAGGTTGTCTAGCCCACTGCTCCACCTTCTACCCTTGAGGACTAGCTGATTGCTCCACTTTCTAGCCACGAGGAACAACCTATTGTGTTCACGGTGAGATTGATTAGTTTATGAAAATATCATGTACTATTAACAAAATTTAACATAGGTAGTAAATTTTATGAGTTATCTTACAGTTTAAATGTTGCAGGGTGGCATTGCCGAGAGACTTGGATCATAGAGGAGGGTAGCATGCTCACCACTTATGGTCTTGTCTGAGGTGAGCTATTTAAGATTTGAAAACTTAATTTATATTTTTAAATTGTGTTTTATACTTGTATAATTTCCTATACGAGTTGACATTCGATTGTTGTCATTTCAGAGCCCAAGGGTAGGTGATCGAAGCGGCGAGAAGGGTCGAGCTTCCTCTAGCTCGAAGAAGAGGAGGATTGATTTTTGAGGTGTACTTGGGAGCTTTGAGGGTGGGTAGGAGGATTGAGAGAACCTCCTATGTACACTATCCATGATGTGGCATTTTGGCATGAGTTTCCATATTTTGTATAGGGCACGATTTTCCATTGTATAGACATTGGGAACAATGTTCCATTTTTCACTACTACTATATATGATTGGAAATTTGTGTATATGAATATATCATTTTTCATTTATTTATATTACTTTTCCTTTGATTACATATTTTCATACATTATGTCGAATGTAGTCCTAGATTGCAGTTGATGCACTTGCAATACTTATTGTTGACAAAGCAATAAAGTATGTATGTTCACAATAAATTGCATAAATTTTTTAAAATTGTAGGTTAGTTAACAAAAAAAATACACAATTGCTTAAACATGTACAATAGCAATGATAATTTTAAATACCAAATACCTGATCTTGTAAATCATAGTGCAAATACCTAGCTTGGCCCTTCACCCCTCGACCCTTCCATTTGTTTTATTGGCTTGCCATACCTAGCTTCTCCCTTGTTATTGGATACCTAAACCCTAAGGATCTAGACCTAACTAGACACCTAACCTAAAACCCTTGCTCTCTACCCTTCCTCCCTTCTCCATCTTCTAACCTACTCGCTTATCTTTCCACCTCTCCTCTCTCATTTCCTAACCCTAAGCTTCGAATCTCATACTCCTATCCTTGACCTATAGGATCAGACCTTGGCCCCCTTTCAAACCCCCTTCTCTAGCCTTAGTTTTGATAGGACAAGAAGTGCATAGACAAGAAGTTTTGATAGTATTCTACAAGTACATTTGCACTACTAAAATACAAAAAAAAGACCTCTAAAATACATGTAGAAGATACCATCTTTGTTGAGGACTATCATATAGGTACTTGTTGGAACTCTTGTATTGACTAGAAATTACTAATTGGGACAGTCATAGTAAAATTTGTCTTGGTTGGAAAATACATTTAGTTTGACAGTCCCATTCAATGACCAGGTTGGAATTCACAATACTTGTAGTCCACTTGAATTTACCCAACAATTGTCTTCCTAATTCCAAACTTGAAATTGACATAGCTATTGCATCTTTACTTTGACTGGAAGTAACATTTTGGGACAGTCATACTTGGCTGAAAGTTATCATTGGTTTGACAGCCTTATTCATTGTCCAAATTGGAATAGAATGCACTTGTTTTCCTCTGGTATTTACATAGTAATTATTGTCTCATTTTGCAAGCTAGAAATTGATATTGGAATGATCTTCTCTCACCATTTTATTGACCGAAAATTTCATAGTATTGATGAGCTGAAAATCATATTGAACATCTACATGGAAAACATTGATTATGATAAATTTGACAATTTATATCATTTGAAGATGAAGTTGACATTGCTTACTCTCATTGAATACATACATATTTGTGATGCTATTGTTGAGCACTTGCAATTTTAATGATCTCTTGTGCTTGTTGCTTTGGCATAGGCTAACTAAAGTTTAACGGTTAGCAGGCATAACCTAGGGTTTAGAATCAATGAGGAAACCCTAACCCTAACTGAATTTTAAAGGCTAGCATGCATAACCTAGGATTTATTATCAATGAGGAAACCCTAACCAAAACGGTGTTTTGGGGTTAGCATGCATAACCTAGGGTTTAGAATCAATGAGGAAACCCTAAACCTAGGAAGGAAACCCTAACACCAACGCTACCTAACCATCTCTTGTGGCCTCTTATAAAGCAAATTTTTGTTTGTATATGAGCATGCCTAGGATTGTAGTCATATGTCACATATTCTTTATACACTAATTAAATGAGATACTCTTTACAATTTATCATGCACAAATTGCACAAGTTGATGTTAATCAATGGGGAAAATTTAACCCTAACAAGGAATCTATTTTGACTTGGTTGGAAATCTTTCTTAGTTTGACAGTCCTATCTTCATGAAAAGTGGATTGATTGAGGTCTATGTCAATGTATGTCAGTTGAAAAATAGGTTGACTTTGTACGATATGATGATAATGTCCCATCAACACCACTAACATGCTTCAACCACATGCATAATTGAAAGGAAAATTACATCCAATGTTATTCGCAATCACCCAACCAATCTTATTGTCTTGCAAGCATATATTCTAGGTATATAGTCTATTCAAGGTATATGGTTTATTCTAGCTACATATATTCTAGGTATATGGTCTATTGGTTTCTAGTTAAGTGAGACCAACAAATCTAATTATCTAAACCTAACGAGTTCATAAAACTCTAGTTTGTAGTTGTATGTGTAAATGTGTAAACACTATTTTTTAGGTTTGTGGTTTGTAGTTCATGAAACACTATATTTTTTTCTATTTGTTCTTGTAGATTAGGTATATGGTCTAAGTGTATATAAACAAAAGAGACTATAGTTTTTGAACCTTGGTTTTTAGTTCTATGTCTAAAATGTGTGAACCATAGTTTTTAGGTTTGTGGTTTGTAGATCATGAAACCCTAGCTATGTTTTAGTGCAGGTACATATCTTCTAGGTATACAATCTAATAGTTTCTAGTTGAGTGAGACTAACAAATATAATGATATAAACCTAATGAGTTCATAAACCCTAGTTTGTATTTCTATTTCTAAATTTCTGAACCCTAGGTTTTAAGTTTGTGGTTTGTGGTTCAAGAAACCATAGCTTTCTTGACATTTTTTCTTATAGATTAGGTATATGGTCTAAGTTTATTTACATATGTATATGGTCCTATTTTGTAGATGTATGTGTAAATTTGTAATCCTTATTTTTTAGGTTTGTGGTTTGTAGTTCATAAAACCCTAGTTTTGTTTTCTATTTGTGCATGTAGCTTAGGTATATGGTTTAAGTATTTCTACATAAGTGAGACTAACATAGCACATGATATCTATGTATGTGAATTTATATTTCATAAAACCATAGTTTGTACTTATATATGTAAATTTATAAACCCTAGTTTTTAGGTTTATAGTTTGCAGTTCGTGAAACCCTAGTTTTTTTGTTATTTTATCTTGTAGCTTAGGTATATGGTATAAGTGGTTATACATAAGAGAGACTAAAATAATACATCATCTCTATGTATGGGAAATTATTTGAATCCATGAAACCCTAATTGGTTATATACTTGTAATTCATGTATGAGTTTTTAGTTCTAATTCATATAATTATGTGTTTCTACTTGTAATTCATGAAACTCTAGTTTCTTTGTTGTAGTATAGGTACATAGATTCTAGGTATATGGTCTATTGGTTTCTAGGTCGCGGCATTCCACAATACTAATGGAGTCAACGGTTCGTCGATCCGACCTCTGGCTGCCGAGTTATGTCGAGTGGAAATTCACATGAAAATGTCGTTCAAGGACACTTGGTAACTCTCGGTCCAGGAGCGAAAAAACCAAACATAGCAGAAAGATTGCAGGTAGTTGGCTTCAAAAAGTGTGTACAGGTAATGCCGATATGGGAACACTACCAAGACTAGCACTATGGAGGGTTTTGCATAGTTGGCCCACCAATGTGAGATTTGCATTGAAGGAAACTAAGCAAAACCCAAGTTTATGAAACCGATGAACAACGAAGTCACTAGGCCATGCAAACATGTTGGAGAGGGCTCCCTAGAGGTAATAGTATGCCAGGAGACCAACGGAGTCGACAACTTGTTGATCCGACCTTCGGTTTTTAACTTATGTCGACTTGAAAGTCGCATGAAAATGTCATTCAGGGACACTTGGTGACTCTCGTTCTGGGAGTGAAAAACCAAACAGAGCAACAAGATTTCATGTTGTTGGCTCCAATAACTATGTATCAGAAATTATGATATGGGAACACTACCAATACTGGCATGGTGGAGGGTTTTGCAGAGTTGACCCACCAATGCGAGAGTTACATTGCAGGAAACTAAGAAAAACCCTAGTTTACCAAATTGATGCACAATGAAGTCACTGGGAAATGAAAACATGGTGGAGAGGGACCACTAGAGGTAATGGCATTCCAGTAGACCAATGGAGTCAACAGCTCATCGATCTGACCTTTGGTTACCAATTTATGTTGAGTGGAAAGTCACATGAAAATTTCGTTTAGAGACACTTGGTGACTCTCGGTCTGGGAGAGAAAAACCAAATGGAGCATCAAGATTGCATGTCGTTTGCTCCAAAAAGTGTGTATGGTAAATTCCTATATGGGATTACTACCAATATTGGCATGATGGATGGTTTTGCAAAGTTGACCCACCAATGCGAGAGTTGCATTGAAGGAAACTGATCAAAACCATAGTTTACGAAACCGATGCATAATGAAATCACTGGGACATAAGAATGCAATGGAGAGGGTCCAACAGAGGTAATGGAATTCTAGGAGACCAACGGAGTCTACGGTTCATCAATCCTACCTCTAGTTTCCAAGTTATGTCGAGTTGAAAGTTGCATGAAAATGGGGTCCATGCAACCTTGACAATGGTGCACTGACCCTCCAAAACCTTGTGCCAAGCAATAGAGGGTGGATTTACCATGGATTCCATGCCCAAACACATATATAAGAGCCAATGAAATAAAAAATCATTGCTCAGTTTTATTTTTGGACCCCGACCTTGAATTGGCCCAGGCGTCCCCAAAGGGCTTTTGCAGGCCTATTGCAATTCACCATAGAAGATTGAATGAGGTTTCAATCGATGAATCATCAGTTTCATTGGGATCATGGCATGATATTATGTCTAGGGTGGCCTCCCCCCAGACTCCACACATGTTGTGCATGCCTCTAGGCCAGATTTTGCAAACTAGGGTTTCAGCCTAGTGGGGTCCATGCAACCCTGACAACGTTGCACCGACCTTGCAAAAAACTATGTCGGTTGGCTAGGGGTAGCCTCCCCATGAAGGACATGCCCAAACACACCTATAGGATCTGACCTATTTGGAAAATCTCCTCCCGGTTTGGTTTTTGGACCCCGGCCTTGAATTGGCCCAGGCGCCCTTGAATGGTTTTTGCAAGCCTACTGCAACTCGCCATAGACTCATTGATCAGGGATCCGATCAAGGAACCATCAGTTCCATTTGGTTCATGGGACGGGATTATGGCTAAGGTGTCCTCCCCCCCAACTCTGCACATCCTGGGCATGCCTCAAGGCTAGATTATGCAAACTATGGTTTCTCCCTAGTGGAGTGTAAGCACAATTACCCAATCTCATTCAGTATAGCCATCTAGATTGTCTCTGTTGCTAATTGTATCCATCAATATCTCGTGCTCTGAATGAGGAAATAAATAACATACCTTGGTTGAGTTATTATTTGACATTTTTTGTTTATGGATGTTCATGCCAACAATCAAGTTTGTGTAGTGATAGACCATAGAATCTATTCTGTAATACACGAATACATGCCCACTAGTTCATCTTGATTTCCCATCTAGTGTAAGATATTCACCCTCAACCACCATCGAGCCAATAGAAAATTCATTTCCTTCATCATCAATCAATGATCCATTTAGGATTTACTTACCTCGAATGCATCATGCCAACCAATAATATGTGCCCCATTCATTGTCTTTTGGGGAAACAACTACATATATGTGTCCCGACTATGCAAGATCTAAGATATGGTCGTAGTCTATCAAAATCATTGACTGACCCTCCTCTAAGTGGTTTGTTTCAATGACTAAACATGGTTCTATTGTAAGTGACACATGATCCCAATCGTCAACCCAATCCATGCATTCACATTCATCCCATTCACCATTGCTACAAGGGCTGCAAAATAAAGCAATTTTTCGCATCCATATTTCAAATAGGGGTTTGTTTGAGCTTTGAACTAAATTAAATGCACATGTTCCTTGTATTGTACCACAACTATAGGAATGATAATGATCTATGTCAACCACTTGCCAAAAATTATTGACTGACCTTCCTGCCCCTGTTGATGTATGTTTCACTTTAGTTCGGTCTAACATTGTTGCAGAGAACCATTGAACTATGGATTCTGCATCTTTGATATGGGGGTTTCTGGTAAACCTCACCTCCTCCCTTCGTAGTGCGATCTTGATGCATGCACCGGCCCTGTCATGCTCTCCTTTTTTGTACCCGATCTCAAAGTAGTTCCATATATGCAGCACATTGTAAGTCTTATGCAACATACTCATCCATTGGAAGACTCGGGTAATTTTGAAGTCGCCCGCACAACCATTTGACCATATCCAATGCTGATCCATATGCATATCTCCCTCCTTTAGCTGGTCATAGAAAATTTGATAACAATGTTTCACATAATGCAGATCATGGCATCTGTCATCACTTATGTAAAAGTTTGTCTTCTTATGTATTATCCTATTGTTAATGCTGCTTTCAGGTCCATGCCTCTACGTAATATGTACCATGATGTTGACTTGGTCGGAATGGTAGTATTCACTCTAAATCTCATTTTGTGGCTGAAGGGTGTAGTTTTCTGCAAAATCCATAATTGACAATATGGTCCCAATAGGAAAGTTGTCCCTCCATTTTTTGTACTGCTCATCCCTCCATCGCACTACATGCACATGTTGAACATACTGCTGGTTTTTCTTGTAGATATCCGTAAAAATATCACATGCCCATACCTGTTGCCATGAAAACAAGGGTCGTACTAGAATGTGACCTTTAAAGAATGTATATGTAGAAACTGAACGTGTAAGAGAAAAAAACATGCAATACTCATTTGCACCTGTGACTTCACCAATGAAATATTTTTACTTTCCTTCGCACTATCTAATTGATAGGTTATGTACTTGAAGCTATGCATCTCCATGATCATATTTTCAAATTGATGCTCATCTCTTCCATGAATGAAATGGTTCAAAAGAGAAAACCCAGTGCACCTAGAACAATTCCCATGTAGACATGATTTTCCATAGTATTTTTGTCATTCATGCCTTGGACACATGATGCTTATGATAAAATATCTCGATTCATTCAGTGGTATTACAGATTCATTATAGCCCTACTCAATGTTAGTATGCAAATCACAAAATATATGTTTATATGTGTCATAAAACTATTCATATTCTACATGGTATGTACAACAACATGTGTTTTGA